>APFE031336746.1:3918-54319 GCA_000404065.3 Pinus taeda | reverse complement strand
TAACATTTTCAAATAATAAATGATAATTGTTAAATTAAGTTATAATAAAATTTGACATTTATAAAAGAAATTGATATTTTGATGAGGAAAAATAGAATTACTTAAATAAAATTATAAAAAAATAGAATATTGAAAAAATGCAGTAGTTATTAATAAAAAGTGATATATTATTTGATTATGGAGTTTAGAATACATGGTGATGGTGTGTACTATTATGACACTCTGTGAAATGAAGGTTACTTTCAAAATTTTATGGACAAAATTATAGCATGTTAAAGGTTGGTGATTTCTCGAGCCAAAGATAAGGTTGGTGGTTTCTCAAGCCAAAGATTAAGTGTGCAGTCTTCCAAATTCACGCAGTTTAACAAATAAAATGAAAAAGTGATATATCATTTAACGTTTTTTAATGATTAATTTAATTATTATTATATTAATTAAAAATTAATTATTATTATTGTTGATAATTAAAAATTATTAATATAAAATTCATGATGAGTAATTTATTAATATAATTAATTAATAGATGCGTATTTTAGAATAGAAAGAAATTTTTAAATTGACTTGGAGATGCATTTCATCTCTATCCTTTCTCTAAATTCTTATAGTAAAGTTAAATTAAAACCACATTATAAAACATAAACTCTCACCAAGCTAATCAAATAAAGTGTAATATGCAGAGTTTCTTCTTAATACCTATCTTTTATGCAAAATGTAGAGAATCTTTATGGGGTGAATGTGATCACACAACTTAGTTATATTAAGTGTATGGTTTAAGCACCACAATTTTGGTGGAGGGGAATCAAATTGCTAATAATATATTGGTACATGAGAACATAGTTTTATGAAAAAATGGTCCACAACAATTAAATAATTTAACTATCAAAAATATTTATGATTAATAAAACATATTAATTGTTAAACTTGAAAAGACATTATTATTAGAAACACCACAACAATTAATAGAAAGCAAGAAAGGAATGATTATAAATATAGGTTAATAAATATTTAATGTTAAAAATAAGTATGATAATGAATGGACATAAAATATTAATTATGGAAAAAATCTAGAGGTTTTTTTTTAATAAATAATTTTAGTTTCTCAATTGATTTTAACTACATATAATTTTAAAGTTTGATGATATTATTATTTATTTAAAACTCGCGTTTAATATAGCGATACTTATTAATATTTGTTTTAATAAATTAATAAACTTATATCACACTTTAAATATTTTTCAAAACTAGCCATTTCAATACCGTACATATTAATATTTTAATAAATTAATATATTATTTAATATTATTTTCACAGAACTAATTAATTTGGTTTAATAAATAATTAAATATTATTTTCAAAAACTAACCGTTTAATATAGGCATTACCTATTCATATTTTTAATAAATTAATGACATAACATCATTATTTAAATATTTTTTCAAAAACTAGTCGTTTAATATAGCAGTTACATATTAATATTTTAGTAAATTAATAAACTAATACCATTATTTAAATATTATTTTTCAAAAACTAGCTATTTAATATAGTCGTTACCTATTAATATTTTCAATAAATTTATAAAATAATATCATTATTAAATATATTTTTCAAAACTAGTCGTTTAATATTGTCGTACTTAATATATTTGTTTTAATATATTATACATTAATATTATAATTTAAACATTATTGTTCAAATATAGTCGTTACTTGAAATTATGTCTCTACATTCCTCTTTATTTAAGCCTTTGCCATGGTTTGCCTCTTCATCTGGTCCTGATGATGAACCACACTTGTTGGTTCGAAACGCGTTGGCCAAAAAATTCTCTCATGTGATTTCTACCGAAAGACTTTGTTTAAAAAAAAAAAGAGTTTATCATATACTTACGATCTTGAAATTGATGTTTTACACCAAATATAAAATGCCCCACATAGGTCGATTCGAACTGGCAACAGGGGAATAAGCATCTTATTATTAGTCCTTGCCCTCATTGTTGGAAGGGACTATAGTAATTGGTTGGGTATTTTCCATTAATCTATGCATGAAAAGTGATTACTAAAATTTGTTTTAAGTCAAAGTTTCATTGACATTTTACTTTTAATGAAAGTTTATATTTGCCACATTTTATTGATAAGAAACTTTTAGTTTCACCATCTTATTTGGATTCTTCCAAAGGTGAGGCGGAAGAGACCCACATTGATTAAGATATGAGCATATATTTAGGGGCACATTGGCATTAGGATATGAACATGTATTTACATTATTCTCAAGTGAAGTAATGTAGCACTACTTCACTAATATTTAATATTTGTTTGTTCTAATTCCCTTGTTATAATTTCGTTGCTTACTGTTTATTAAACTTCCCATCTTGACATCATTAAATTTCTCGAGTTTGACATTTGGGTCTATGCCCTTTACCTAGCAAGCTCGAGCATGTTCTACCTGGTGCAACTCCAGCACCCTAAGTTCATCTCAAACTACATCCTTCCATAAAGACCTAAGATCTTTAACTTTTGGTTACATCTTGGAGATGTTTAACTCCCAATTTCAGTTTCAGCTTTGTAATTCTTGTAATTCTCCAGTTTCAAGTTCAACTTTGCTTCCTTTGTTTTCCTCTACTCTCATTCTTAAATTATGGATTCCCTACTGATAAAATAAAATGTGTTTTCCATTGTTTTGCTTCAATCACTCAGGTAAACTCATGTCGCTCAAGTAAGAAAAGGTAAGTAAGACTTGAAACTCATAGGTACCCACTTGAACAAATTTTCAATTATTGAAAATAATTTTTGAATATTGCAAGTTTTAATTATTTTGACTACAATAATGTCAAACTATTGTGGTTCAAACTTTTTTCATGAGTGTTTTTTATTTTATTTTATTACAGTAAAAGGAACTTTGTTAGATAATTTCTAACGCAAACATAATCTATTAAGTAGGTAGACATATTCCCTTCTTGTTCTTTCCTACAAATATAACTAGAGAATAATCACTATGAGATTTCAATCTAAATACAACTTCTATTTCTTATCACTAATGTTGAGGTTAAATTACAACAATAATTTTCATTGCAATAAGTTTCATTTCATTGAACTACAAAAATTACAAATCTAAATCTAGTTAGAAAGATAATTAGGCATAAAGAATAGATCTATACTAATAGGCATAAATAATAGCTCTATACTAATAGGAGACAAAGTTAGATCTTACATTTTTCTTTCTATGGACCTATAAGTCTCAAGTCTAGTAATATGTTCCTCCCTATATCTACTGCTTTATCTCTATATGGGGCCCAACAGTTCTAGTAATGCTTGATAAGCCAAGGAATAAATGTAGCTAGTCACCCTCCCTCCATTGATAGATCTATGTCATGCTAGGGCTCGTAAAGATACATGTTAATTCAAGGGCTAGTAATGTGATCTTCCTGTTCGACCAACGAATAGTTACAATGAGTGAGTAGAGGGGCCTAATGGTGTTTCATGGAGTTCCATCCTTCCATCCTTCTTTCTCAGGTGTATCAGGTCATGTAGCAGTATATGCTTTCTATTCAAACTAAAAAGACTAAACTATATCTTGAACACAAACAAGACAACCATATTGGAAATAGAAAGGAAGCAAATAATACAAGGCAAGGTTTGGTGAATGTGACAACAGCTAAAGCGCTAACATGGAGTATTTTGTATTGAATTCAAGATAATCTTAATGGACATCACATCATTGATGGAAATCGTAGAGTTGATGGAACTGTTGTCTCGAAAATATCTGCTACAAGATACACCTGAAGAAAATACAACCAACACTTTTACCCAAAAAAATCCCATCTTTGACATGCACAATACAAGAACTCTAGATACTTGATAAATCCTCTGGAACTGCACTAGCAACGATGAGATTTGATACACCCATTTACATGATTCAAGTGTCATTTTTGTACTTTGCAATGACCATCATCTTCATCCTCAATCCTCAACATCACAATGTTATCATGTTCTACTTTTGAACGACTTAGAGAAAGGATATAGCCGACTTCCAGGGGGATATCTTGAAGATGATGGCCTGCTGCTGAAGCATTTTCATTTAGAATTCTTGAGAGTATATGAAAACCTGTAAAGACTGAACTGGCATAATTCGATATTTGTGAGCTAGATAATGAGTCTCGAGCATATTTTGAGCTCCACAGACGAAAGGCTTTTGAGGATTTTCTGCTTAGGAAAAGAGGGTATGTAATGTGATTTCCGTTTAAGAAACAAAAAAACAACACAATTAAAAAAGGATATATTAAATATTAAACGCACTTCCTTAATACAAATGATTGAGCCCTACTGCATCACTTGGAATCGCTTGGACTTGAATTCAAATATTTTCAGAGCTTACCTATTATGTAACCCAAATCATCATCACACAACATGGGTTCATTCAATCTAGGAAGGAAATCTTGTACCAATAATCAAGGTATATGATCCAAGTGTGGTAACTAATGGAGCACTCAAGGGACACGTGAAATGCATGCAAGCTCTGTGTGACAAGTCAAGTCTTTTCCTTCCTTCGTTTCATATAGTAATAGACAATCATCATTTCATTATTTCCAAGGTGCCACATCATATTCCTGATTAAAGAATGAATTCAAAGAACATTGTCCAATAGTGCAGGAATATCACCATATAATGATTATGTGTTGGGTGTGGAGCCTGATTATCTTCTTTATTTAGAGGTATCATCGAATTGGACCCCAGTTCGTAATGTGGTGGCAATGCCACTCGTAAAATGTGAGCCGCCAAGGGGGTCCAAGGGGGGCGACGACGATTATTTGGAGCCCCCCTGGCGAGGGATCGGGGGAAGCACCCCCGAAGCTAAAAATAGATGTAAAATTTCCTTGTAAAATGTTGTAATTTTGTAGTCAATCTAAGTCGTTCATTAGGCGAAGATCTGACGATAGAAGTTATGTTTAATTTAAGGTTTTTTTCCCTAGAAGGAAACCCCTCACTATATATGAGGGAATCATATCCCGTCTGTGTAGATCTGTATTATGAGCAAGAAAGAGAGAGGATATTGTGTGAGAGTGAAGAGGGAATTATAGTGGATGTGTTGTAGGTTGTATCTCTTCAGTTTGATGGATAATATAAAAGGAAGGATTGGGTGTTTCTTCATGGATGTAGCCCAAATTGGGTGAACCACGTATATCTGTGTCTCTCTTGTTTTATGCATTTTCTGTGTTTATATTTCTACAATATATTTTCTATGTTCCATTGCTCTGTTAGATATAATTTTCTAACATTAGGTAGCAAGGGGTTATGTGGGTGAATTCATAAGTGTGTTATGCCAATGTGACAATTCAAGTAGGCCACCCAACAAACCTCACCAGGAAATTCAATCATCTATTGGCTTACTCACACCAGCTATATTACCAGAAATATTACTATATTACCAGAAATATTATACAACATTTCCTACCCACTTTTTTAAAGACATTTGTACCAATTAATATTCTTGGACAACATTCTCATTCTGATCCTATTCCAGAAGCGACTCTTAGTGCATGTTCTGAATCGGGTAGCACCAAACATACATTATTTATTGAGTAGACCCACCTACATATACCATCTGAGAGGTGCAACATGTATATTCTACACTCTTTCGACCTGCTCTCTCTCCTTCAAGGTCGATCTCCTTCCTTCGGATCCTAAACCTTCCGATCTCCCTCTCCTAGCTCATGAGAAAGTAAAGAACCTCGGTTGATCGATTGAATGTACCCTTAGGTCAAGTGCTCTACCTCGATATCTTGATGTTGGTTGAGTACATAAATGACCAATTGGTGGAGTGAGGGCAGTGAGGCATCATGCTCACATTCACTTGTCTTATATTGTCTCCTTCCATCCATCTCGCCCCAGTAATATTTCCATGGTTTCTTATAGATTTTGAGGAATATGACTCTTTTGTATAGATTGAGTGCTATGGCTTAATCGAGGGTTCCTCCTTATCGGCTTACCATCTTGCATTGACAACCTCTTGGGAGTGAGATTAGCTATCAGTGCCCATAGTCTATTGACTATGATCAAGTACTTGGCACGAACTAGAGCATAATTCCCTAAGTATAGTTTCTATTGAGCCTTGACGGCTATTGTAATGAGTATATGATTGTCTTACAATTCATATGAATACTGATCAGCTACGACTTATAATATACTAACTTCATAGTCTCTAGCTCCATGTTTTCTCTTCACTCAATAATAGAGACTTTCTAAATAAGATATTAAGTTTTATATTAGTAAATTTATTTTTAATAATAGTAAAAACTTCATATTAATGCAAATTTTAATAAGATTTGGAATTTAGAAAAGCTAAATAGTAATATGATTTTCCTTTTAATAATATGTAAAAAGAAAGCATTAAAACATAATTTTTTCTTTTATTAAGATGAAAATATTAAAATTATTGTGCAACATGTTAAGTTTTACATTATTATAACTATTTTATTGAGAGCAAATATTTATATCATTGTAAAATTATCATATTAATCTTTCTTAAAAAAAAGTTGGATTATTTGAAAGGTTTGTCCTTGCTTTTCTCTTTAAGAAAATGATGTCATTTTCATCCAAAGTAAGCTAAATAAGTAATCAAGGTTGTTCACTTAGCAAATTAACCATGTAAATGTCATTTTATTGATAATGGTGGGTTGGTTTTGACGTAATTCTCCATAAGAGAAATGTTACTTGATGAGTTTCCCCTCGTGAAAAGATGTGGATAGACTATTTTATCATATATTATTTCTTTATAAATAAATATGACTAAGTATTAGACATTGAGTTTATAAAAGTTTACTAACTAATTCATTAATATTATTAAAAATATATTTCTCTCATAATCTTTCTTTTTTCTAAAAATTTATAGAAACATAGTAAACGAATTTATTTATTAAGGTACAATAAATTTTAATTTATTATAAATTACTATAGAAATATCTATCCTCTATTAAAAACTTGCTATTTAAAAAATTATCATTAAAACTATAATTTGTTTAAAATTTTATAATAACCAATTAAAATATAAATTGATTTATATATATTACAATGCATAAAAAAAATTAATTTTTCCTCTTAATATTATATTTTTTTGTAAGCTGGGTATTTCCTTTACTTATTAACAAAAAACTATGTACAGCAGATTCAGGCTGATCTCACCCCGCCCCGAAGGGAAACCGGGTCTCTTGACCATCATTTCTAACCAAAAATGAGAAATTGCCACTGTTTCAACCAAGTTTCCTGATCAGTTTCAGTATCTAAGACCATACTATTCTCTACATACTTCTTCCTACATGTAAAAACAGCAAGATATCTACAGAAAAACAAAGACGGGGAGTTTCCAAAAAAAGCAAGAACAAGCCATTGGGCACTACTTATCAGGTTCAGCATGCTGGTCCTTCTCCTTTTTCACCATCACTCCACTTTCCACAAGCAGCTTCTGCAGGTCCTCCAGTCTTTTTTCTTGCAAGAGCATGGTGATGACTATGTCTTTTAATTCCTTTTTCACATTGGGTAGGCTCTGGGTCATTTCTGCCATCTCCCTGGCAACCTGCTCCAAAGCTTTAGCCAAGAGCCGCTTCATAACCCAATATAAATGGAGAGACTGTTTATAGAGGGTCATTCGGCCTCTGGTATGGCCAGGGTCAGGCATAATGGCTGCCCAATCTTCCATTTCTTCTTCTGATTGGGCCTGTATAGCATCTTCCTCCCAATGCTCCATGATTTTCCTAATCTTTGGATGAGAATTCTCCCTATAATCCTGCTCTGCAATCCTTATTCGATCACTGATAGTTTGCCTGGTCCGCCTGAAGTTCCCTCCCGCCGTTGGTTCTTCATCCGTACCCTGTACAGGGCTGCACTGCCACCCTCTTTTGCTTCTTCCTTCCGCCATTATCTTTCTCTAACTGCCGCCTCGACCTTTGCAGCCTCGACCCCTTCTCCCTCTGCCGCGCGAGCCTCCTCTACCCCTGCCTCCAGAACAATCCTTTCCATTCTCAGAATCCTCGCTTTCCTCGCCTGGTAATCGCTTCCATCTGTTTCTCCAAACTTCCTCCTCCTGGTTGCCCTGCATCTCGTCATTGTCCTCTTCAGAAATTTCTACGACCTGAGCCTGCGCTTTCCCCTCAGCGTCCATCTTTCGTTTTCCCTTCAAGTCAACAGAGATTTTATGATAGTCCTCCTGTCCCCCGCTCCTCAGCCATCTCCGCCCGCTTCCACTTCCTTCCCCTGCTATTTTCCTTCTTACTCTGAAACTGTCACCTTTCGTCTTCCTTACAATAGCAGTCCCAAACCACCAGCACAGCAGGTAACTGTGAACAGGAGTTAAGCGATCCTCCCCGCAGGAATACACAGCCCACCAGTGTACCAGGAACCAACAGACAGGAATTAAGCGGTCTACCCCTCTGGAATACTCGACCCACCAGCATACCAGGAACCAACAGACCGGAATTAAGTGAGCCTCACGACGAACCTTCCCTCTCTTTCTCCCGGTTCTAACCTCCCTCGTCCCGTCTGAATAATTGCCGAAATAATGGTTGTGGTTGCTCCCAAGACCCATCACATAAGGCGACAGCCTGCTCGCCGCCCTTCCGTCCTGTCCTCTGCTCAGGTCACCTGCTTCTCTCAAACCATGATCTGCCTTTTCCTTCTGCCAGCCGCTCCACTCTCCTGTGTCATTCCTACCCTGATCTCTCATGATTTGACCTCTGATCGTGCGCCACCAAGACGTCACATAGGCCCATGCCAGGTCATCCAGCCCGATCGGGCGTCCTCTCAATATTGTATTAAAAATAATAAAAATTCACAAAAGTTTAGAGGAATTTTTTTTTACAAAAATAATTATTATATTATAATGATAACGGTTATGAACATAACATTTAAAATGTTTATTTTGGAAGACTATTAAAATGGTTCCCTTCGTTGCACTCAATATTTATGTTCAAAGGTAGAGCAAATTGCATTTTCATTATTGCATTTAGTGTTTATGTATAGTTGTATTTTATTTTTATATCAAGTAGAAATCAAAAATATATTTTATTTTATTCATATTAAAAGAAATTAAGATATAAAGGTAAGAAAACATGATGCAATCTTGGGAAGAAAATGATGATATGTTTTATTAAAATTTAAAAAAATTCAATTCTATTTTTCTGTTGGTCAAAATGATTTTATTAATTTATTCAAAAGATTATATATAATAGTTTTGATTTTCTGGCTCTTTCAGCCTTTTCCAACTAGTTTTGTTGGCTAGAAAAGAGACACAAATCTTAATTACAAATATCCATAGGCTACCAAGAACCTAAAAACAAAAGGACCAGAAGGCTCAAAATATCTTCAAGATAATGATACAACCTACAGACATAAGGGATCATAAGGATTTACCAACACTTGATTGTTTGGTACATGACCACGTGAATCTCGAGGGATGTGATTTCCATCAACATGAGCTTCCACATGAGACAACCTCCCCTCTATATGTTCCATATGCTCTGGCATTCTCTTATGGATGAGTTGTAACGAAGCCAATCAATCTTGCATTTTCCATTGGTTGTGTTGCATGTCATTCATAAAACATATGATCACATTTCAATCATCACAACGATCTTGTCATAACTTCTCCAAAAGAGCGGTGACATGTCACAAGTGAGTTCCTAAAGTGTCAAAAGGTGGAGGGAGATAAACTTGGCTGGGAGAGGGAGTTAGATTGTGAGCCACCATGTGGGCTTAATAAAAGAGAAATACCATACCACATGTGTTCATATTGGGGAATATATATAGAGGATAAAATGACATAATATATTGCAGGATACATAGGGGGTAAAGAGTTTTATATTGGTAGGTATACAAAATTGAGCTCAAAGTTAATGAAATAATATAAGGGGTATATAAAATGTTAATGAAAAAATGGATACCTACAATATCTATTCAAAGTATGATTTTTTCAAATTGGGAAGGTCTATTGGGTTAGTATTAGTAGGAGGTTAAATAATGTGATTTTCAGATGCGTTTTCTAATATGTAGTCAAATTAGAGGTATTGTTTAGTATGCCACGAATGCAAATTATATGTCAGAGGTTCATTGAGTGAAGCCCCCGTGTGAGACACCTCCTCCCCCTCCACCACTTCTACCCTTCCATCCTCCCCAATGTTGTGTCTTCCCCTCTATTCTCTGCTATTTTCCACCTTGGCCCAATGTCTCTCTGCAATCAACCAAGTTGCTCGTGCATTGTCAAATAAGCTTCACCCCATCAAAGCCACCACCTTGACTACAACAACACTGCTAAACCCGAACTTCTACAATCATTAGTGGAAATTTCATCATAAAAGTGGCATAAAATTGTGATTTCTTCTTATTTAAAACACAATGGATCATAATACAATTTTCAACAAGATCTCTTATTGAAATACACTTTTGAATGCATTATACAATTTTGAGCAAGATTGTGATTTCTTCTTATTTGAAATGCACTTTTAAATGTATAAATCGATTCAGTACCCTATAAATCTTTTAATACACTCAAACTTTACAAATTAAATAACTTAAAATTATAATCTTAAAACAATTTTTAGGTTAAAATTACTCTAAAAAAATATTATTAATTAGTAAAAATCTATGATAAAAAATAAATTGTTTATATATAGTAAGTATTTAATTTATTTATAATTAATAAAACTATTTTTAAATAATAAGGAAAAACACTAATAATTTTATATTAAGAAAGATTACTAAAGAAGAGAATATATTAATCTATTATCTACGATTGAAAAAGAAGATGATTGATATCTATTATCTATCATTGAAAGTAGTGTACATTGGAAGATGTTTTTTATCTTTTAAAATAATAAATTAGTAATGTTAAATTAATTATAATTAAATTTGATATTAAAAAGAGAATTTGATATTATAATGGGAAATAAATTTATTAATTAAATTATAAAAATTAGAATATTGGAAAAAAAAAATATTAAGTATATTAATTAAAAGTATATATCATTTTTATGTAGTTTATTATTATGTAAAACAGAGTAT
Organism: Pinus taeda; assembly: GCA_000404065.3. Classification (NCBI taxonomy): domain Eukaryota; kingdom Viridiplantae; phylum Streptophyta; class Pinopsida; order Pinales; family Pinaceae; genus Pinus; species Pinus taeda. The sequence continues at coordinate 43,277 of APFE031336746.1, read as the reverse complement.
ATATTATGGAATTATGGTATTATGTTAGTGAAGGTTATAGTTTTTTGAAATTTTATGGGAAAAATTATAGCCATCTAAAAGTTACATCGAAATATGCGTTTCAAATTCAAACAAACTTAACAAATAATAAATTAAAATTATATAGTAATTTAATATATATTTAATGATTAATTATTTTATATTATTATAATTGAATGATTAAATTAATATATATTAAAGTGATTACTCATTTAAATTTTTTTAATGATTAATTATAATTATTATTAATTGATAATTTTAAAATTAATTAATATTAAAAATTATAATAAAGATTAATTTATTAATAGCCTGCTCTGTTAAGACACTCTTTGCTCCTTGATGTGAAGTCACTTTCACTAGATGGGAATGATATATTGGACGTGATGAAAATGTAGTCCATCCAAGCTTAAAAAAAAATAAAACTAATTAATAGATGTGTATTTTAGAATGGAAAGAAATTTTTAAATTGAATTTAATAAAGTGTAATATGCAGTATTTCTATAGTTCTTGCCTCTTATGTAGAACTTAGAGAACTCTTATGGGGTGAATGTGATCATATAACTTAGTTATATTAAGTGTATGATTTAAGCACCACAACCTTCATGGAGAGGGAATCAAATTGCTAATAATGTATTGGTATATAAGAACATATTTTTATGAAAGAATGGTTGCCAACCATTAAATAATTAAACTATTAAAAGAATATTATGATTAATAAAATATATTAATTTTATTGATGAAAGACCGAGGTCCAAGCAGGTTTACAAATATATATCTGATCTCAGCAAATTCTACTGCTAAGAGAAGTCTGAAGGGGAATGGGATTACAACTTCCATCCCACAACTTCCATCCCTTCAAGCTTGAAAAGGCAAAGAGCTAATGGGGAAGCTAAGTGGATTACAATTCCATATCTAATAACCTGTCTCTCTACTTTTTCCTGAACCTGAGAATTGGTGGCGCCACCCCTGTATCTTTGCCAAAAGGTTTGCAAATATACAGCTCGGCTTTGAATAGAATGAACTCAAGCGACCTCAACAGAAAACGACCACACTTTCATACGATGACCATAGCTCTTTTAGCGAAGAAGACCGCCCCTTTATTCTGTTCTCAGCTCCATTGGATTGGTATCGCCAGATTGTCAAATTGTCGACATAGACTTACTGCTGCCTGATACTGTTAGCCAAAAAATTTTCCCAATTTCTCTCACGAACTATCCCTTTCTTTGGACGCAGGCGAGCCAGGTTGCACGATCCCAGGGTCCGGCATCCCAGCAGTCGAATGAGGATCGATTTTTCAGCAGAGAGGATTCGTTCTGAGCTGACTGGCCTCTTATTTCAGAACATGGAGTTATGATCATGCCTCCCCTGGAAGGAGGGAAAGACTAAGGACATATTCTAGCAAGACATGGAAAAATCGAGAAGCTGGACCTACTCTTTTCACTGCAGAGGCAGAATTCTCCGAACTCGCAATCTGATTATGGGATGGCAACCAAGATCGCCTCACCTGAATTTGTACTGATCATGCCTTTTTCCAGGTTGCATCCGATGTTTGCCAAAGAATCTGCTTCTGAGTTCAAATCTCTTAGTATATGGAAGATTTGGACTGAAGGGAATTCCTTCAAGAGTCTGGACACTCTTAGAATCTGCTTATTCAGGACAGGATCGTTGAGCCCTTTGTTGTTCCTTAAAGCTTTGATCAGCAGTTCTGAATCCCCAAACACTGCTATCTCCTTGGATTCTTTTCCCCTGGCGAGTTGACAGGTTTTCTAGAGGCTAAGAACTTCTGCTTGATTATTTGTTTTTATTCCAAGGCCCCAACTGAAACACTCTTTGCTTCCATTTGAATAGTAGATGATCCCCCCCGCCCCTGATCTACCTGGGTTACCTTTTGAGGCTCCGTCAAAAAATATGGTGCATTTACCTTGAAGTTTCCACCACTTCTGGAAGCCTTCTACATTATCCCGGATCCTCCAATTTTCCTTGAGGGAAGGCCGAGAGACAGAAGGAGGACCCATTATGGGAGTGAAATCGCCCAACCATGACCTTTCTTCGTCTCTTAAGGAATTGTCTTTTACGCTAGACTGTCTCAGGGTCTCAATTAGGAGATTCTTGGCTTTTTCTGCTACCTTTTCGGCTGAGGTTTCTATTTGATTAAATATTGTTTCATTCTTGGAGAGCCACACCTTCCAGCATACATACTTCGGGGCTGCGATCCACACCTTGGACCAGAGGGACTTGGCTACGATGCGGTGGGGGTATCTAGCATTCCAGGTCAAGAACAATTCTGAGATTGAGCAATTCTCTGGAGAACTGACATTCAGGCCAGCTAAGAAACATGTCCAGGTCTTCTGAGCAAACTCACATTCGAGAAAGATATGAGCTGAGGTTTCCTGAGCTTTTTTACAAAGCACACATCGATGAGGGCCAGCGATGTTCCGTTTGCAAAGATTCTCGCCAGTGAGGATTTTATTATGAAACAGGGTCCAGAAGAAGAAGTTAATCTTTGGGATACTGAAGCACTCCCATATCTGCTTCCACACTCCTTCCGGGTGGACTGAATCTTTATTACCTTGCATATGTAAATACCCTTGTTTTGCTGAATAGACCCCTGTTTGACCCCAGCCCCAAGAATCCTCCTCCTCCAGATGGACAGGGGCGAAATCTGCAATTTCATCTTTGAGTAAATTTAGCTGATCGCTGAATTGCTCAGGAATGTTAGGAAATTTCCAGCACTTCCACTTGCCATCTTCGTCCCATTCCACTATGTCCTCGATTTTCCTGAACCTTCTTGCTCTTAACCATGCTCTTATTCCAGCGATTTCGTTTTTTCCTGAGAGAGGGGGATGGCCCATGATTCGGTCTTTCCACAACCAAATCGTTTTGCCATTGCCGGGAACTTTGTACAAATGCGATCTAAAGAAATCTAGCCCTCTACAACAGAGTCTCCACGCCAAAGTGCCTTTAGGAGAAGAGGCTGGGTTGAAGGAAGCGATCGGGCAATTCCTTAGATATTTATGGATAATAATCTGACTGGTTGGATGCAAAGGCTCAGAGGTTACCTGCCACAGGATCTTGCAGCCCATCGCTAAATTGGCTTGGAGAGGGTCTCTGATTTGTAGGCCGCCCTCCTTGATAGGACGCTTCACCAAATCCCAGTTGACAAGGTGAAAACGATTATTGTTTCCCTTACCTCCGCTCCACAGGAAATTCCGGATAAGGCATGATATTTGTTCTGCTATTTGTCTTGGAGCCAAAAGCAGTGACGCTTGGAAGGTGGGCAGCGCGGAAAGGACCGACCTGATAAGAGTGAGCTTACCTCCTGAGGAGAGCCAGATTCCGCCCCATGCAGCAATCTTCTTGTTGAACTTGGAGATTACCTCCTCCCATAGATTGTTCCTATTGGAACCCAACGTCAACGGGAGACCCAAGTACTTAATTTTATCCCATTCAGCATATCCTTTGAAGCCCAGTTCGCTGGCAATTCTGTCGATGGTTTGTTGATCGGCATTCCAAGCATAGACTGCGCTCTTCCTTTCACTGATGAGGGCGCCAGTGGCATTGCAGAATTTTTGGAGGATTGACTTGAAGGCTTTTGCCATTCTCAGGGATGCGCCACCAAGTAAGAGAGCATCATCAGCAAACAGCGCATGGTTCACTGAAGGGATCTCTTGCACAATTCTAATTCCAGGGATGAACCCACGATGTTGCTCCTGAGATAATTTCCTGCTTAATGAATCCGCCAGCAGAATGTATAGAAAGGGGGACAAGGGGCAGCCTTGCCTCAAACCCCTGGTGGCAGAGAAAAATTCTGTTGGCCTCCCATTCACCAGTGGAGCTATCCAAACATTGTCTGTACATGCTTTGATGATATTTATAAAATCTTGACAAAACCCGAAGGCTTCAAGGACCCTGAACAAAAAGGATCGATTAACACGATCAAAAGCATTACTCATATCTAATTTAACTATCATACCTTGTTCTTTCCGAGCATAGCTGGACTGGAGGGCCTCTTGAATTTGAATGACGTTGTCGAAGATTTGTCTGCCTTTTACAAATCCTCCTTGAGCTAGAGAAATTAGATATTGAAGGAGAGGCTTAATCCTATTAGCCAGCAATTTCGCCACGATCTTGTATGATGAGTTGCACAGGGAGATCGGCCTATACCTGTCAAACGATCTTGGATTAGTATCCTTGGGAATTAGAGCTAGAAATGTAGATTTTGTGCCTCCTCCCATTTTTGCCTTTTTCAATACTCCTCTTATCATTCTGAAGAGGTCAAATTTAATTATTTCCCAACAGATCCTGTAAAAATGTATTGAGAACCCATCAGGGCCTGGGGCTTTGTCGGGGTCCATCGACCAAACTATATTGGTGATCTCTTCCTCCGTTGCTGGGCGCATCAATGAGGCATTAGCTTCCTCACTTACTAGGTTGGGAATGACGGATAGAAAGTCCAATTCGTCCTCCTCCTCACCATTTCTCTCTGCGCTAAGGAGTTTTCTGAAATGATTTGTCGCTGCCTCTTGGATTTGAGCGAAGCCTTTAAAGACCTGACCACTGGAGCTGGTGATTTCGGCAATATGGTTACGCGAGAGGCGGGCCCTGCATTGTTTATGGAAGTATGAGGTGTTCCTATCCCCGGATTTCAACCACAGACTTCGGGACTTTAATCGCCAGAACTCCTCTTCCTTCCTGAAGGAGCAATACACATTCTTTTGAGCCGTTTTTTCTTGGGCGAGCTCTGATGCCGAAGGGAACGTGTTTTCCATTTCAAATTGAATGCCTTCCAATTGAGAGATCGCCTCCTTCCGCTGCCTGTTGGGGGGTTGTATGGATTTCTTTATCCATAGTTTGAGAGCTGATTTAACCTTCTTCAATTTCTGTTCCCACACATAGCTTGGGGAGCCATTGACGTCCATTTGCCATGCTGATTGAACTGTGTCCATGAACCCGTCCTTGCCTGCCCAGAGTGGGCTGAAGCGGAATGGCAGGGGGCCTAAATCTTCTTCTTCCTTTAGGCAAAATAGAATTGGTTTATGATCCGAGGTGAGTTTTGGAAGGATTTTCGAGAAAACAATTCTTTTGTCCATCATTAGTGAGCTGTTGATGAGGAACCTGTCCAGTCTGGCTGCGATATGGTTATCTCCAGTTCTGTTATTTGTCTAGGTGAACTTACCTCTGACTGGTTTGAGATCCACCAAGTCCCAACGCTGGATCAAACTGCCCACTGTTCTGCTGAAGGGATCTTTGGACTGAATCCCTCCTTTCTTTTCTTTTAAATCTAAAATTATGTTCAGGTCCCCCCCTAAGACCAGATTTGAAGGACTGTTTATCTCCAAAAACTCTGAAAGCGATCTCCAGCATTCTTTTTTCTCTTCATAATGTACTGGGACATATAAATTAAACAGGGCGAGGGAGAGGTTACTTACAGTGTGACGCAACTCTGTAAAGATCCAGTGTTGAGTTACAAGACTTCGTTCTAAGGAGAAGCTTTTAGTCCAAAAAGTGCCTAGACCTCCAGCAGTTCCCCTTGCGCTAACGGCCTTTCCTGAGTCAAATTTCCATTTGTTGATGCTGGTGTTTAGAAGGGCTTCCCCTTCTACTTTTGTCTCTTGGAGCATAAGGATGTCCGCGGTCTCTATCTTCAGTAAATCTTTGATTGCTTCTGCCTTATTGGGATTACCCAGACCCCTGCAGTTCCAAGAGATCATCTGCATCATTTACCGCTAGAAGGGGTGGGTCCTCCACCTTTGGAGGTCCTTGGCCTGACAGTTCTCCCTAGGGTCATTTCTATTGTTGCTTGACTGCCGAGAGTTTTTTGTTTTTCTGACTCCTCTTCTCTGGTTTCTTTGTTTGTTCTCCGTCCAGCCCTTTTTGTTACTTTTTCATGGGATTCGTCATCTGAAGACCCAATATTCTCTATTGGGTTTTTCTTCTTTTTTATTATCTCTGCATATGATGGCGAAGATATATTGCTTGTGAAGGTGCTTTGAATATTGCCTGGATCTGTAGCTTCCATAGTGGCAGGCTGTAGGGGTTCTTCTTCCTCTGCTTCCGGGGGATCTGGGGGAGGCGCTAGGGTTTCAAAGGGATTTTTATCTCCCTCATTGGCCTTTGGTTCGCTGCTTCCAGCGTTGTGATTACTTGTGCTTCCGTTGTCGACTTTGCTCTCGGGCCCTTTAGCCTTGCTTTTGTTGCTCTGCCTGTTTGCTGATGTTTTCTTTGCCTGTTTCCATTGGTCTTCTTTTCCCTTTTCTGCTGTCTCCTCGCTTCTTTTTTTGCAATATTTGGCAAAATGCCCGTACTCGTGGCAAAAACGGCATTTAAAGGGCAACTGTTCGTAATCGAGTTCTTGGATATGAGACCAGTTTGCCACCGTTAGCTGGATCGCTTCAGGTAATCCGATTTCCAAGTCGACCTCCACACAGATCCGGGCACAGGAGTACTGGTCCTTCCTTGGGGCTTGATCGATGTATTTTCCCAGAGCGTTTCCAATTGATCGTAAGGAGCCTTGGTTCCAGCAGTGCAAAGGGAGATGCGGAAGGCGAACCCAGACCGGGACCGCCCTAGGCACATCTTGCGCCGGATCGAAATCAGTAGACCATTTGTTCAAATAAAGACCTTGGGGCCCCATGAAGTATGGCCCGTTTCTGAAGATCAGGCCTCGATCTTCTGGTTTATCGAACAGAAAGACGAAGAACCCTTTGCCCACAAAGTAAATCTTGATTCCTTCGCTGACCAGAGGGAGCCAGTTCCTTTTGACCCATTCTTCAACAGCTCTCGGAGACGGCCACAGCCCGGTGAATTGACCAATCAAACCATTCTCGGTGAGATTCAAAGCTGATCTGCATATTTCTTCTTCAGGGAGAGCGACCTTAGGAATGTTGTCCAATTTCTTGACGAATTTCCTCTGCTGCCCAGAAGCAGGACGCTTGCCTGAAGCTTCTACAAGGGCCTTAAAGGCCGCGACTTCAGGGGGGAGAGGAGGAGGGGCCTCAAGGCCACCTCCAGACGCCATGAGGGAGAAGCTCGGGGGCGGGCAGGCTAGGGTTGCGCAGCAGGCGCAGAGCGGGAGCCGGCGGGGGAGATTTTTTAATAAATAATTACAATTGATAAATAATAAATATCTAATCACTAGAATAAAATTAAAGATATTTGTCCTATGCTACTTTTCCATTGCAACATGTGGTACAATTGCTAGTTTAATCTTCGTCAAAATCAAATATGTTATTACAATTGATAAATAATAATAAATAAATAATAAATATCTAATCGCTAGAATAAAATTAAAGATATTTGTCCTATGCTATTTTTCCATTGCAACATGTGGTACAATTGCTAGTTTAATCTTCGTCAAAATCAAATATGTTATTACAATTGATAAATAATAATAAATAAATAATAAATATCTAATCGCTAGAATAAAATTAAAGATATTTGTCCTATGCTACTTTTCCATTGCAACGTGTGGTACAATTGCTAGTTTAATCTTTGTCAAAATCAAATAATTGATAAATAATAAATATCTAATCGCTAGAATAAAATTAAAGATATTTGTCCTATGCTACTTTTCCATTGCAACATGTGGTACAATTGCTAGTTCAATCTTCGTCAAAATCAAATAATTGAAATAATAAATAAATAATTACAATTGATAAATAATAAATAAATAATAAATATCTAATCGCTAGAATAAAATTAAAGATATTTGTCCTATGCTACTTTTCCATTGCAACGTGTGGTACAATTGCTAGTTTAATCTTTGTCAAAATCAAATAATTGATAAATAATAAATATCTAATCGCTAGAATAAAATTAAAGATATTTGTCCTATGCTACTTTTCCATTGCAACATGTGGTACAATTGCTAGTTTAATCTTCGTCAAAATTAAATAATTGATAAATCTTCGTCAAAATTAAATAATTGATAAATAATAAATATCTAATCGCTAGAATAAAATTAAAGATATTTGTCCTATGCTACTTTTCCATTGCAACATGTGGTACAATTGCTAATTTAATCTTCATCAAAATCAAATATGTTATTACAATTGATAAATAATAAATAAATAATTACAATTGATAAATAATAAATAAATAATAAATATCTAATCGCTAGAATAAAATTAAAGATATTTGTCCTATGCTACTTTTCCATTGCAACATGTGGTACAATTGCTAGTTTAATCTTCGGCAAAATCAAATATGTTATTACAATTGATAAATAATAAATAAATGATAAATATCTAATCGCTAGAATAAAATTAAAGATATTTGTCCTATGCTACTTTTCCATTGCAACATGTGGTACAATGGCTAGTTTAATCTTCGTCAAAATCAAATATGTTATTACAATTGATAAATAATAAATACAATTGATAAATAATAAATAAATAAATACAATTGATAAATAATAAATAAATGATAAATATCTAATCGCTAGAATAAAATTAAAGATATTTGGTCCTATGCTACTTTCATTGAACATGATGATATAATCGGCTAGTTTAATACATTCCGTCAAATCAAATATGATTATACAATGGAAAATAAAATAAAAATAAAATATTTCATACGCTAGAATAAAACATATAAAGATTGCCATATGTACTTTTCCATTGCCAAATGTGGTCAATTGCTGGTTTAATCTTCAGTCAAAATCAAAATATGTTATTACAATTGATAAAATAAAATAAATAATTACAATTGATAAATAATAAATAAATAATAAATATCTAATCGCTAGAATAAAATTAAAGATATTTGTCCTATGCTACTTCCTTACTCCGTTTCCATTGCAACATGTAGTGCAATTACTAGTTTAATCTTTGTCAAATATATGAATAAATATCTAATCATGAAAATAAAATTAAAAATGTTTGCATAGTTAACCACTTAGAGATATTTGTAAAGTTAAACACATAATTACTCTCAATCACGATAACTATCTAATTAGCTAGATAAGATATTTATACAGTTGATTAGTTATACATCTCCAATTCACTAAATAAAATTCAAAAATTAAATATAGGTTTATCCTTAATAATGACAAATATCTAACTAGGTTGATAATATATGATTGATGGGTAGAAATGTTAATGCCTCAATTTCTTGGATTTGTGTAAGAGGTATTCAAATTTTATGGTTTTAACCGTTTATTTTTTACATGTAGAGTATATAGCATATTTCTTATTTCTAATTGATTTTTAGATTTTAATATTTAATTTTTTAAAATTTAATACTTATTCATTTTTAGAATTTTATTTATCATTATCATATTAATTTGCGTAGTAAGAATTTTTATAGTATATTTTAATATTTTTATTAATTATACAAAATCAAAGGATGATACTTTAATTTATTATTGTTATAATTATTTTTACTATTTTAATTAAATTGACAAATTGAAAAAAAAAATGTCATATAAAGAAGTGTTATATGAAAAGAGTTATGATTTCTTGAGCATGTGTTATTGATAAGCCACAAGGTATTGATAAGCCACAATATTATAACAAAGCATGTTTGATAAGCCACAATATTATAACAAAGCATGTTTAAGAATTAAGAATAAGAATCTCGGTAGTAAAGTGAGAGTAAATCTCCATAAATATAAAATTTGTTACATATTTTCTAAATATATATATTGAACTAATACATAGTTACCAAATTGAGTTGAATTAACCAAAACAATTCGAAAATTCCGGTGTTCAATTGGATTCGGCGATTAATACACTAATTTGAAATTTGGTACGGATATTCTAGGCATGGGCGGATTAAATTCAAATTCAGATAACAGAAAAATCAGGCATGGTACACATGGACAATGGTCTTCCATGACCACTCAGGATCATCTTCAAGGGGCAGTCTCATTTCTGATTGGTTTTTCTTTATCATTAAGATCTTTAGACTTCTGAACTTGTTGTTCATTATCCTTATGGTTCTCCTCCTTGCCTATGTGGTCGGGAGACTCTGGAAGGGATAATTGTTGTTCTTTGTTGGGACATTGCTTCTGAGAACCGTTTCTTGGTCTTCGCATCCCAGTATCTATCTCTCTCCTAAGGATTTTTAAGTCTCGTTTTTTTATCTACAGTCCTTGCTCGGACATCTGACTCAAAATTGGTCAATGGTGGTGTATATTCCGAGTATATTGTTGTTGTTTTGATTGCCACCCCCAGCCCTCGGCATAGTCTGTGTTTTTGGGTGTGGCTTTCGTCTCTCTTTCCTCTGGTTTTTCCGACTGTATCCACAGCTTTTTTCCGGTATCTCTCCCGGATTCTCAGTTTTCAATTTCCTCGGCGATTTCGATCATTAATTCTTCTGAGAATCCCTCAGACTTGACAGCGTCAGCCTTAGATCCTAAGTCAATCTGCCGACAGCTCACATAATGTGATAGACTTATTCGGGCCATACTTACAGTACCCGAGTGTCCTTTTTTATCCTTCTGTCCTCGTAAATATTAGTAGTTTTTTCTGAACCTTCTCTAATCGTATCTATGTCTATGGTGACATATGTTTTTTAAGCTTCCTTTTATGTGCCAGCCCTCTCTCTTCTGTCAGGATCGACCTTCCATCCAGGTATTTTGTGACTGTCTCTTTCTTCATCGGGATTTGTTCTCTCTCGTTCATCGTATTTTGGCCCTTCAGGGGCCTTCGGTTGTCATCTTCCTCCATCATGTCGGATGGAGATGACTCTACTTCCACCCAGGCCCTCATAAATGCCACCATTGAAGTAGAACGGGCCCACGGCGCCCGCTACAGCTGGCATGCCACCGTGGAGGACATGTTATTATCCGGTAATGCCAATCAATCTCCCTTCGTGGAAGAGGTCCGCTCCCACCTGTTGCCTGGGGAGCCGCATAGCAGCGAAGGAGACCTTCCAGCTCATGATAAACCTTATAACATTCACTGCCATCCCATTAAAATGGGCCCTCCTCCGAAGGCAGTCTCTGTTAATAGTGTCTTCCTTGCGGAAAGAATTGACAGCTTACAAAACTTAGCTTTAGTCGGCAAATGGCATTTCCCGCACATGAAGGAGTCGGAAATGAGGAATTGGCTGACGGAAAAATGGTCCCCAATAATAGGCTACACCCCCATTATTTTGCGCCTTATGAAGGACCGGTTCTCTTTTCACTTCCTCAAAGTGTCAGATCTGGAGATCATTCTCAGCAAACCATGGGTAGCTGGCAGAAGCTTCCTATCATTGTCTAAGTGGTATATGGGTTTCAATCCTTTAAAGAAAACGCCTACAAATTGTATGATCTGGGACAAGCCGCCGAACTTGCCCCTGGAATTATGGTCTTCTGAGACCCTCTCAGAAATAGGGAACTCGATCGGGAAGTTCATTTATGTTGATCCATGGTGTAGGGGTGAACGGGACAAGAGGGTCGCGTGGATCCTCATAGAGAAACCATTCAAAGGTGCATACCCAGAATACATCGATATCGTTTGGGACGGTATGCATATTAGGCAGAGATTAGATTTTTGGGGCATCCCTTTTCGATGCTCACGATGCCACAGAACCGGGCATCTCATCAAGGACTGCAAGTTACGCATTAACAGAAGACATAAGAAGTCTCCCTTCTTAAAGGGTTGGACTCAGGGGTCAGAATCTCTCTCTGTGGATCTTGGTATCCAGGTTTGCCTCAACATCTATCAAGCCGAGGATCCCTCCAAAGCTAATGCTTCCCCCCGTGTCTCTCCCTTTCTTCCATCCGAGGCGGCTCTCGTCTCTCCCATTCCTGAACCCTTTGTGGAGAATTTTGTTCCCTCCCCTCTTGCCATGAATCAAAGGGACTTCACGGTTGGCTCTCACACTATTCAGATTTCTTCCTCTCCTTCTTCCCCTACTCGCTCCCCGCCTCAACTCCTGAATGGGCCCTCAAAAGGTAAAGAACCAGCTAATGTGTCTACCCCTTTTAACTCTCCATCTGATTCGCCTATCAATAACCTCGAGAGTGACATCGACCTTTTCATTCAAAGGAACCCTTTAGAGTTTGAACCACTCACCATTCACAAACCATCCCAGCCCCTCCATCTCTCCATCAGTCCTAATTCTGCCAAGAACATCACAGTAAGGAAGAAGAAAAAGGGTGACAGCAGACACTTCAGAGGCAGATCGATAGCCACTGATTTTGGTATTACTAATCTATCCTTAGTGGAAGTGCCTATTCTGGACTCCGAAGCCCCACAGCCTCTTAGAGCAAGCATGGCTGGCGAGTCTTCTAGATGACCTTTCTTATCTCGATGAACATCAGGGGTCTGGGCGCCCCCCAAAAATTCCTGGCGCTTAAAAAATCTTCTTACAGGCTCGTCCAAAAATTGTTTTCATTCAAGAAACCATGCATTCCAGCAGGGTGTCAATAGCTTTCTTCAGGAAAATGTTTCCGTCTTGGTTTATGGTTGCTACTGGGGCGAATGGCTTATCTGGCGGTCTAACTGTCCTTTGGGATCCTGCTTGGATTAAAGCTAAATCTTTCAAATGTTGTGCCGGGATCATGATTTCGGCGTTGGTCAGAGGACATGCTCTCATGTTAAATCTCCTTAATGTCTATGCTCCATGTAGGAACAGATCTCCCTTTTGGGAGAGGTTGTTTGCTTCAGAAATTCTAGACATCGACTCTCTGCTGATAGTTGGGGACCTAAATGTTACTCTTAGTCCTGACGAATGTTGGGGCAATTGCAGGAAGAGAGACTTTCTGTCTGACAAGCTCAGAATGGGGTTACTTAGTAGGAACCTTGTGGATGTAAAACCTGAACAATTGAAGCCTACATGGGAAAATTGCAGAACGGGGCAGGCTTATATTGCCAAAAGGATCAACCGCTTTCTTATAAAAGCCAGTGTGATCGAAAAATGGGACATGCCATTCTCTTCCATTGCTAACGAGTTCTCATCCGACCACAGGCCCATTACACTCGAATGGAGAGCATTATTATACAGAAGGGAATACTATTTTAAATTCAACAGGATCTTTCTGGAGGACAAATCCTTCAATGATGTAATCTCAAACAAATGGATGGATATGAAGGGGTCGGCTTCGGCGATTTTCTTAACCTTTCGAGAAAAAATCCAAAGTCTTAAAAAGACAGCAAAAGAATGGCAATCACAGAAAATTAAGCATGATAAAGAAGAGCTCATAAACATCCAAAAGGAATTGGAAGCCATCACATCGTCCTCCTTCCACAATATGTCTTTCGAAAAAAAGAACCTCATCAGGACTCTGGAAAAAAGGAAGCACAAGCTCCTCCTCAGAGAAGAGGCATTATGGAGGCTAAAAAGTCGAGCGCTGTGGCTCAAGGAAGGGGATCGCAACACCAAATTTTTTCACAATTTCGCAAATGCCAGAAGGAGGAGGAATTCGATATGGAAGATAGAGGATGGCAACGGTGGCTTTCTCTACTCACAGGAGGAAATCTCTAACGAAGCTGCTCGGTTTTTTCAGGAGCAGTACAAAAGGAATCAAAGTAATGCAAATGATATGTTTTGGGCTGTGGAATTAATGCCATAAATGTTTGATGAGTCCTCATATGAAAACTTCATTAAACCAGTCTCAAAAGAAGAGCTCCTTGCCGCCATGAAAGCATCTAAAAAGGACAAGAGCCCTGGCCCCGATGGCTAGCCGATCGAATTCTTTTTGCATTTCTATGATTTGTTCAAAAAGGACCTATTGTATATGGTGGAGGCTTCACGCATGTCAGGAAATTTACACTCTGCTCTATCTTCCACTCTTATCGCCCTAATTCCTAAAAAGCAAAATTCTGTATCCTTCCAGGATTACAGACCGATCGCTCTCTGTAATTCTCCGTTCAAAATTATCACTAAAGTCATTGCGGAAAGGTTGAAGCCGGTGTTTAACCTCTTCATTACTAGAGATCAACATGCTTTTTTGAAGGATCGGAATATATGGTATGTCGTGGCTCTGACTCAGGAATGTCTCTTCTCTCTCCGGACAAACAATATCAAGGCGGCCATTCTAAAGATTGACCTGAAAAAAGCCTACGACTGTGTGGATTGGGGTCTCCTTTGAATCTTGCTGGCAAAATTTGGTTTAAGAACGAAAGGTATAGAATGGATCATGGTGTGCGTAGAAAATATTAATTTCTCGGTTATCATCAACGGCACTCCATCACCCTTCTTCAAATCAGAGCGGGGTCTCCGACAGGGCTGTCCCCTCTCTCCACTGCCCTTCATTCTGGTTATGAACACATTAAGCTTACATCTCAACAAAGCAGCTTCCGAGTTTAGATACAGGCCGATCAAGATTTGCAAGGACTTTTTCTTATCCCACAATCTCTTTGTGGATGATATTCTCATCTTTGCAATGCTCTGCAAGGCTTCATGGCAATGTCTTTTCAGCATCATTACCAAGTTTTAGTGCGCTTCAGGTATCTGTATAAACAAGGATAAATCTAAATTATACCATAACGAGACTGACACGAAACTGGTCTCATGGATTGCCTCTCTGTTAGGCATTGAAGCTGTATCGATTGGAAATGGGATTAAATATCTGGGTTTCACCCTCAAGCCAACAGGGAACAAAAAAGGGGACTGGTCTTGGCTCATGGACCGTTTTTACAAAAGAATCTCTGGTTGGGAAATGAGGCTTCTCTCCTTGGCGGGCCGTTTTATATTAGTACAGGCAGTTTTATCACAGCTGGCGATCTACTGGGTGCATCTTTTTTTCCTCCCTGCTCCTATTATCAATAAAATGAACACGTTCGCAGCAAATTTTCTTTGGGGAGGGAAATGCTACCAATCAAAATTTCCCCTGGTTAAGATGAATTCAATCTCAAAGCCGAAAAAATCAGGAGGTTGGGGCTTGCTGGACATGCGGTCGATTGGAAATGCCCTCCTCTGCAAATCTCTCCTCAGGGGTATTTATGGGAATGGACCATGGAGCACGTTTATCAACAGGAAATATCTAAAAGGTAAAAGTATTGAATTCTGGTATAGAAGGAACTCTCTGGGGATCAAAAGAGGATCCGCCATCTAGCTCAGTCTTCGTAAAAACCAGTCTTTCATAATGGGAAACTTTCGGTGGAAGATTTTTTCCGGATCAAGTATTCTCATTGGCTTTGATTCTATTAAAGATGGAATGTCATCCCCTCTGCCACCAGCTCTGGTTTCTTACTTTCACACGAGAGGCATCTTTTCATGGGATAAATTGATAAAATCTTGGTCTAACACATCTCCGGTATGGAAGGAAGAAGCGGATCTCTTACTGCCCCCACAATTTCGGCCATTGTGGAATTCTATTCGTCATGAATTACAGGGAGTGGCTATTCGACGCTCGCGATCAAAAGATGTACTAGCCTAGAATCTGCCACGCGCTCCATCTCCTGTTCGTGTAAAGGATTTATATGCTACACTTTCCTTAAAGCCCGAGCACACAAAGCAACAGATTTTCCCTTTCTCTCTTTGGAAAGTCGCTTGTCCTCTCAAGATGATTCTCTTTTCATGGCTCCTTTTCCGGAACAGAAATCTCACATGGGAGGTGCTACAGAAGAAAGGCTGGCAGGGTCCGGGACGTTGCGGTTTGTGTTTGGCAGCGGAAGAGACAAACTACCATTTGTTCTTTCAATGTCATGCTTCACAACAAATCTGGTATGAACTCTCCTTCTCCTTGGATTTTCCTCACCTTGGTTTTTCCTCTGTACAGGACGGATTCTTCTGGTGGTGTGCTCAGACAGACACTCGGCGCAATTTGTTTATCTTGGTCTGTTGGTCCATATGGAAGTGGAGGAACGAATCCATCTTTAACTGCTCCCGGAGGCCTATGTCTTCTATTATGCTCAGCATCAAGGCATACCTCGATTTTCTGGGCTAAAAGGCTTTCCTTATGGAACAGTTCTACAGCATGCTATGTTTTGCTATGATCTGATTATTACATATCAGTATTTTAGGTTTACAATATTATAAACGGCTATATGTAAACTTATATTTTCATCAATATAAAAAATATGATTTTTCTTCTGAAAAAAAAAAAAAAAAAAAAAAACAAAAAACAAAAAACAAAAAACAAAACAAAACAAAAAAAAAACAAAACAAAACATTACCTCTAAATACCCAATCATGGCGGTCGAATCTTGTGTGGTAACTAATTGTGAACAGGGTAAATTTTCTATTTTTTGATTTAGCTATTTCCTGACCGGATTTAAAAAGCCCAGAAAATCCGAAACCCAAGAATTTTAGCGTAAACCATGAATTTTTGAAATATTTGAAAAATTGGAGCCTAAACTGTACAGGTTTTATAGAAAACAAGTTCTATAGAAAATAACTGATTTTGAGTTTAGAAATATATTTATAAAAAATCTAAATAAATAAATTTAGAATATTAATTTTGTATTTAATGTATTTTTATTAAATAATTTTAAATAAACCAGAGATATTTTGAAGAAAAAAGATAAATGTTATTTTTTTAATAAATTATAGTTTTCAAATGGGTTATACTAATTAATAATTCAAAATGAATAAAGAAAAAAAACACAGAAAACATGAAATTCAACCTGCAATTCAAAATAGTTAACCATTGTAAATTGATATTTATATTTATAGCATGCTACCACTTATAACATGCATTCAATTATTTTTTATGGTTCTAACTTGTTATTTATGTTTTGAATTGGAATGTAACACGTCAGTAATTTACAATTTCGATTTGTTATTTTAAATGATTAATATTTTTGTTTGATATTTGAATTTCGATGGTTCTAACATGATTTTTATGTTTATAACAGGGTAGCGAATTATAATTTGAATTGGAATGTAACACGTCAGTAATTTACAATTTCGATTTGTTATTTTAAATGATTAATATTTTTGTTTGATATTTAAATATTTTATAATTAATATGTATTAATGTTTGTATTTAAATTTTAAAATATTTTAAGATATTCTTATTTTCATATATTAAAAAATTATTTAAATTATTTTTATTAAAATAGATTAAAATCATAAAATTAAAACATTTTTATTTATGTTATTCATGTATTATTAATAATTTATTATAGGGACTCTCCAATTTACATGTCCATTAAGTACCCCTCAACAGGGGAAGCGGTAGCCCAGATTGAACCCAAGACTTCTGGTTTGGTTGAGACTTCATTTCATTTCCACAGCCCCTTGCCGCTTGAGCTACCCCAGTGGGACATTAATAATGTAATATCTTTAACTTAATATTTAGATATTGATATTTTATGTTATATTAATCATTTAAAATTTAAATATTTCTAAAACAATAATTTCATTTGACAAGTTAGGAGAGTGAATTTTTACTAAAAATATTTTTATTGCACCAAATATCTTTTAGGAAAGGAAACATCTTTTGGGTCTTAGGGCTTGGGATTCTTCCAATTATCCTATCTAGGGATCCAAAACACAAACCTAATTCTTAAAATATCCTAATGATGCCTATATCTCCACTTGAAGGTAAAATGTCCCTTTAAGGCATCATTTAGAGAAATTGAGCCCTAGGAGCCACCTTTGGAGCCTAATAGGCAAGATTCATCTATCAATCATGTTTAGCACCTCAATGACTATAACCTAATTCTGAAAATATCCTAATGGTGTTTATATCTCCACTTGAAGGTAAAATGTCCCTTTAAGGCATCATTCAGAGAAATTGAGCCCTAGGAGCCACCTTTGGAGCCTAATAGGCAAG
The DNA here is from genome assembly GCA_000404065.3 of Pinus taeda. Taxonomy (NCBI): domain Eukaryota; kingdom Viridiplantae; phylum Streptophyta; class Pinopsida; order Pinales; family Pinaceae; genus Pinus; species Pinus taeda. The sequence continues at coordinate 25,603 of APFE031336746.1, read as the reverse complement.
ATTCATCTATCAATCATGTTTAGCACCTCAATGACTATACCTGATATTCAAAGACTTCTAAGGGTTCCCATAATCCCATTAATAAGCTAACAATAGCCTCAAGAGATCGTATGTGGTGGTTTGAGGTGGAATTTTTCATCATACATGCCTAAATAATTCCTTTAGCACGTAAGGGTCATGTTCACATCTTTAAACATGTACAAGGGCACATGACCTATTCCTAGTGCTAAAACCCTTCTAATATCCTTCCTTAGAGGCAAAATATCCCAATAAGAGTCCTATATGTTGGTTAAGTCCTTGTTAATGGCCCTTGATCCTTGGAACTTACCCCTGGGGATTAAGTGACTTTTTTTCTCCCCGGACCATTGTTAAGGCACTACAACTTGAGCTTGGTGCACAAAACCCGATAAATGGTACTCATATTTAAACATCATCCATATTCATAACATCTATTTTATTACTAAATTAGAAATATTAAATAACTTATATCTAATTAATTTTTTTTGGATTTTAAATAATATTAAAATATTAAACTCTATATTATTAGTATTAAATAATTTAGATCTAAAATATTTTTGGGATTTAAATAATATTATTATTAATTAAACTATTTTTAAATAAAAATTATATAAAAAATCCTTGAGTTTTTAAATAATATCAAAATACTAAAACTTTTTAAATAAAAATAATATTTTATTTTTTTGTTTCACTGTTCTCCAATAGCTAGTTTTCAACGGCCAACCTGGTGCAATGATGCATCCTTGCTATTTATTCCTGAAGATTGTACGATTGATTTCACCTTCTCTTGCGGATGAACCACATTGGTTGGTTCGAAACATCGACCAAATCCTAATGATGTCATTATTGCGAAAGACATTTATCTACAATATGGATCACAAAAGTTTCAGATCTAACATTAAAGAAATTGTTATACATGGGGTTTATGTGTGCTAGTTCGAGGAGTTTTTCTTGAAGTTGGATGCGTAGAAGCTGACATTAGTTTAAGTGGATTAGCTTCCACCCTCAACCATGTCCATGGCCAAATCCCCATCCTTAATCCTTAAAATATACTAATGGTTCCCTTACCACCACTTCGAGGAAAAATAACACAAAAATAGGTCGTGTACGCTAGCTAGAATCCTTCCTTGTGCCCCTTGAGCATTATAAGCTACCTTTTAGGCTTAATTATTGAGATTTATAGTTTGACCTTAGTTTATACCTTGGGACTAATACATATTTCTCGGAAACCCATAATGCCACTAATATTATCAGTTGGAGGTGAAGCATACCCTATGGAGGTCATGTGGGTTAGTTTGAGGAAGTATTATTGGCCCTAGTTGTGTAAAATGTTAATTTATGCCTACAATACAAATTTCCTTCCTGAACCATGTTGAATGCACCATAAACCATTCCTTGTGCTTGGAAAATCATAATGATGTCCATATCACCACCAAGAGGCTAAATATCATCTCAATTGTTCATTTTTTTTGGTTCGAGGCACGATTCTTTGGTTTGGAATCCTATAATTCTTCTTTATGGTCTAAGGTTGTACTTGTATCCCCTAACGATGATGCGAGCCTAAAGTTGTATACATGGTGCATAAAATTTCCTAATGGAATCGATATCCCACATAGAGCCCAAGGATATGCTAGGAGTGATCGATTAAGGAAATGTTATTGAACCTAGATGCTTAAAAGATTCATTTAGGGAAAAGTCTTATGATTCCGTGTTTAAGGCCCAAATACTCATACCTAACATACTAAATCTCCTTATGGCATTCAAGTCCCCACTCAAAGGAAGGGATATTGGGAGGATCTATATGGTGGTTTGAGATGTTGTTTATGGAAATGGATGGTAAGAAGCTTTCTTTAGGTTCTTGAATAAATTTTTCCTCCCCACAACATGTAAAAACCATTTAGACCCAATCCTGGTACTAAAAAAATCATAATTTCTCCCATATTATTATTCCAAATATAAAAACACCCTTTAAAGGTGTTATATGATAGTGTGAGTAATCCCTCTTAGCCCTAGATGCCTAGGATCTTTCTTTAGGACCGATGACTTGAGACACATAACTATTATTTAAAAAGCTTCTAATTTTATAAATATCCCTACTTAGAGATCAATGATACCCTTGGCAGGTCATGCATAGTGTTCTGAGGTGTTGGTCTTCACCCTCAATGCTTAGAAGCTTTCTTTCGGACCTAAGGCCTAAGTTTCTTCTAAAAACATGTTAAGAATAAAAAGCCACATAATACCCCTAATGGGTCACGTGTGGTGGTTCAAGGTGTTGTCCTTAGCCCTATACGACCAAAATATCCCTTGAAGGCATGAGACCTAGTTTTCTTCTCCCTACCATGTGGAGGGACTTAAAGCCTATGTCTAATGCCTTAAAATACATAATGGTACCAATATTTCAATTCATTGGTTGTAAAGTGTACCCTCAAAATGTATTGTGTCATGGTTTAATGCATCTTTGTTGACCCTAGATGCCTTGTTTGCAACCTAAGGTATGCGTTTCTTCTATTGAGCATGTGTAGGACTGTGAGAACTATACCTAGTCGTAGAAATCTCCCAATCTCCCTCCATGTTACTATTCCAAGTTCAAGGATCATGTCGAGAGGTTATGTGTGGTAGTTTTATATGGGTGCATGTTTTTTGGCCTCGGATGTCTGATTTTTTAGTGCCTAAGTCCCAATGTTCCTTCCTTGATCATGTCTAGGGCCCTTAGACCCATATCCTGCCATCACAACATCGTAATTGTGTTAATATACACACATAGAGAATAAGAATACCTTTGTAAGACCACGTGTGATGCTTCCATGCGTCATTATTAACCCTACATTCCTCAAACCCCAAGGTTTACATATAGACTACACTAAAGTGGGAGTAATTAAAATATTCCAACATCCCCCTTTAATTACAATCAATATTGTATACTAATCTACATCTCAGCTAAGCTTACAATACTTGAAATAAATTCAAAAAAAAACTTTTATTTATACATTTTGTTGCAAGATGACCTAAGATCTATGTTTTACAAGATTTTTCTTTTTCTTTGCTCCAAATTTTAGATTCTACATACTAACTTCTTCTTCTTTGGCTTAATCTTTACTCTAGTTTTCGACTTCTTGAATATTCGAGGATCTTTATTGTCATCTTCATTTAGTTTTTCCATTACATACGATTGTACCTTAATTACTATTGATTACACTTTTCTATCAACCTATGTAAGATCAAAAGCAATATCTTTGTTTTCTTTCCTCGACTCTTCCATTGTGTCAATATAGCTTCAACAACTTTGATCATTTGAATTCAACCCCATAATCAAATCAACAATCGTTGCTATATTCTCCTCACATTTTGCTAATACTATAAAAGCATTTTCAGTTTCATCCTTCACATGCTTATCTACATAGTGGGAATCACTTTCTTCATCATGTTCATACTTTGAATCTGATACAAACGTCACATTTTTCTTCCACAATTTCTTCAGCAAGCCTCTCTACAGTATTTAGGACAATTGTAGTCTGTGTCTTGTTTATCTTTTTCTACTTTGGGATACTCTTCGAAAATATCTCTAATTATTTCTATTTTTTTTTTCAGGCGGAGAAGGTAACCCCACTGGAAAATCACATTACAATCGTATTATACACTATACAGTCACATCAAGCCTCGTCAACAGCCGTCAAATCATCGAAATAAACCAACATCCTCCGAAATTGTGCCATCAACTGCTGCGCCGCAGGAATCGAACGTAGCCGGAGTACGTGAAACTGACTTCCCCGACCACTATGCCATACACCTCAAGTGCCTCTAATTATTTCTATGGCATCGATATATTCTAGTTCCACCTCAAGTGCCTCTAATTATTTCTATGGCATCGATATATTCTAGTTCTTCTACTTCTACATTCAGTTCATCAATAATTGTCATTCTCATTAACTTAGCTTGATGTCGATTAGTGTTCTTCCCTAATTTTATTTTATACCATCTCCAATATCCCAAACTTCTTTCCACCGAATTATTACTGCAATAATAATATTATTATTACAATGCCATTCCCGAACTTGTAATGAACTGCGGACGTTCTGAGTTCGAACCTGGGGTAGGAGCCATGGACGATCCTGCCTCTCTGTCTGAAAGGATTGTTATGTACACTACGTAAATGATTTTTTCTTTTCTTTTTATTTTTGGTTTTTGGTTTTGTTGAGTTCTGTTTCAAGTTACTGCGGACGTTCTGAGTTCGAACCTGGGGGAGGAGCCATGGACGATCCTGCCTCTCTGTCTGAAAGGATTGTTATGTACACTACGTAAATGATTTTTTCTTTTCTTTTTATTTTTGGTTTTTGGTTTTGTTGAGTTCTGTTTCAAGTTTCGGGATCCGTAGCTAGGCGAATGGTCAACTTTAACTTTAATTTTCAATAATTGTCCATCAATTTCGTCTTCGTTGAAATAGTGAATGTATAATTAATTATATATTATTTTTATTGATAAAATGGGTGGAATTTTTTTAAAATTTTTATTATGTGTTATTTAGTTGCAATTGATTGAAATCAATTTAGTAAATATATAAATATTTTTTTATTTTTAAAATTTAAATTTATATATATATATATTTTTTTTCTATTATTGTGATATTATTAGCGATTTATTTCAACATGTTATTATCCCATGCCTAATTTAATAGGCCAAAATTTATTGTTTAAAATTATTTTTCGTTAATAATTGTTTTACAGTAATTTCACTGTCATACAATTCTGACACCAACTGTGAAGCCAGAGAATTCCACATATATTTAAATATTAATTTAGCCCATCAACACTTTACTCATACTAAAGTCCGAGGGCATCATCGCCTTTATGGAAACGGGTAGTTGGTGTTGTGTGGGCTATAGGGCTATACTCGGTTTTGAAGAGCGACACTATTATTAACTACAGTAACACCTTAATTTATTTATTGGCAGAGTGTGGTCAATGTCGTGAGACTTTTTGTGAAAAATTGCCAATCCCACTGGACTGATGTTTACAAAAAGAATAGGCGACCCAAATAAGAATCAGGTTGAAGCTAATGTTTATTGCATTTTTTTTATTGTTTATTTAGATGATTGTTTTTAGTACATCCAAATTTTTTTCTTTTGATTTAAAGTATACAAATGGAAGTGCTAACAAATTTGTTGATGCTTTGAGAAGGCGATGTTTAATTCTAGAGGAGTTTTAAGCTAACACTTTATGATATTAGCATCCTTAATCCAATAGTTGTATAAGGAGGATTCAAATTTTAAAAAAAATTAGGAAGCCTATAAAAACCTTGATCAGAGATCGAAGTCTATGGCTTTAATATTTGGTTTAGGATGAATTGTTGTTCAAGGGCCGCAATATGTGTATCCCAAGAGGCTCAATGAGGGATAATTTGTTGAAAGAGAAACACAATGGGGGATTTGATGGTCATTTTGGCCATGACAAAGCCTATGCACAATTAAATTATTTTTATTATTTGCAAGGCATGAGGGTAGATGTAAAAAAAATTGTGGATAGAGGCAAAATTTGTCAATGTGGTAAAGGGAGGTATGGGAATGCAAGACCATATCAGCCAATTCCCATACCAAGTAGGCCATAGGAAGCCATTAGTATGGATTTTGTTCTAGGTTTCCCATGAACTCAAAGGTGTCATGAAATATTTTTTTTGTAGTAGTGGAATTTTTTTCTAAAATGATGCATTTTATACCCTCTTTCAAAACAAATGATGCTTCCCATATTGCAAATTTGTTTTTCTGGGAAGTAGTGAGGCTACATGGACTACATAAGAGCATTGTATCATATTGAGACACCAATTTTGTTGGATATTTCTGGAGAACTTTATGGAGGAAATTAGGGACAAACTTGACCTAGAACTTAGCCTATCCTCCCCAAACATATGGGAAAACCGAAGTGGTTAATAGAAGTCTCAGAAATTTACTAAGGTGTCTAGTTCTTGAGGATAATAAACAATGGAATCAACTGATACCACACAATGAATTTTCCTATATTGATTTTTGTAATAGGAGTACAGGAAAAATTCATTTTCAGATTGTGTATGACATGCATCTGAGAGGTAGTTTTGAATTTGAGAATTTGGGGATAAGAGAAAATCGAAGTGTCGATGAAGAGGAGTTCGCTACAAGAATGCAGATGATACATGAGCAAGTTAAAGAACAACTACAAGAAAGTAATCTTACATATAAGTAGAGGGTTGATCTCATGTGAAGGGAGGTAAATTTTGAAGTTGGGGATCTGGTTTTATCTGATTTAAGGAATGAGGGGTTACCAAAGCACGAGTAAAATAAGCTAAAGTTGAAAAAGATTGGCCCCTGCAAGGTCTTGAGGAAGTTTTTAGCAAATACTTATAAGATTGAATTACCTCTGAATATAAGAATTTCCCCTATATTTAATGTTGCAGACCTGTATCCTTATCAGGAACTTGAAGAAGAGACATAAAATGACGAAGATAAGATTCAGTGGTAGGCACAATTACCTACAACTCAGAATCTATAGATGGAAGTGGAGACCATGAAAAGTGGCAACACTGTTGCAGATATCATCGACCAAAGTCCATGAAATCTTTTGTTCCAAGGGAGTTTGATGCAGGAGCATCACTCCACTATTTTTTCTAACACGGATTCTGCAAATATCTCATAGACGATTTTGCTTATGTGTCCCGGAGGGACAACTAGATTAGTTTATATCTTTTTACTGTTAATGATGTTTTCCTTTTTGGGACAAATGTCCTATTTGTTAATGTTCTGGTTCTAGAATTAGGCTTGTTGTCAAAATTAGGAAGGTCACTGTTGTCAGCATGTATATGTTTTGTTAAATGAAATTTTTGCCTTAATATTGTATATAAATATGTACACACAGGCTTTGTGGCCATGAAGGCTAGAATGAAGGAATGGATTTATTTATTTTTGTGCATTGGGTAATTTCTGTGTGCTAGTTTTCTTTTGGAGCTCTTGTTGAAGTTTATTTTGTGTGTTTTGTTTCTTTGTATTGTATAAAAAACACCATATACTTAGTTGAAGGACCATACACTAAGGTTGTTTCGATGAAGTGAATGCTCAATTGTCTAGGTTCTTATCACTGAGGGATAGTGTGAAAATTGAATGAGACTAATTCGGTGCATAATCAATTTGTTGAGTTGAACTTTCGTTGAAACAAAATGAAGTTCGACTTCAATTCCAAAAGGAAAAGGCTCACAGATAGGGTAGCCACCACTAAAATAACTCTCCTTTGCATTTTCGTGGTTCAACATGTTGTAAACAGAACTGACCCTGCCTTTGTGTCGTCCTGTTAGACATGTTAGAAAAATTGACAGAATTTACGCGCTGAGAGGCATAGGGCTATGACTTTTGCGAAGCTTCTTTCGCGTAGCTCAACTTAGCGCACCGCAGAGGTAATTTCACACAGCTCCATGACTCTTCGCGAAGCTATACAGAGGCTTAAGAAAAATATTCAGTCACAGAAAAAATATAACAAAGTAGGTTTGGAGCAACACACTAAAAACTTAGTATTGAACTCTAAAACATGAAAATACATTTACATGAGACTGCAGTTCATTCACCAAGTAAAACAAAGTTTTTAGAGTGATTTACACTTACGCAGATTAACACATAGTAAAACACAATAAGTTTCGTTTTCACGTGCCCACCAAAATTTTCTCCACCAGAGACCTTCGCTCCTTTTTTCTCTTTAACTCTCTTACCCTCTCTTTTTCAAAATGACTTTTACATTCATATTTAACTCAACATACGATTTCACATTTAATCCATGACAGAGAAAAATAATTAATATGATGTTGTTGTTGACTGTGATAAGAATCGCGCAAATGTTTGTGGAATGTGAGAAATAGTTGCTGAATGAATGCTTGCCCATATCTATTTAGAAAAATACATTAAATGCTTTAAATTCCTTGTTGCGTTTCGGAATGGTTCACGCCTAGCTTTATTCCTTCCATATTCAAACAGAGACGCAACCTGCAAAAATACTTTTGACAAGTATGGCTATTGTCTGAGTGTTTATTATGGTGGTTGGGATTATTATTTCCAACACTCCTCGTTAATCACAATTTCCGCCATTGACAATTCCCAAATAGTTTCAAAAAAAAAAACAAAAAACAAAAAACAAAAAACAAAAAACAAAAACAAAAAACAAAAAAAACAAAAAACAAAACAACTTTCACATGCCAATGGCTTTGTGAAGATATCAACAAATTGTTCCCATGACCTACAGTGCTGCAACACAATTTCATCATTGTTAATCAACTCTCTAATAAAATGAAATTTAGCATCAATATGCTTGGTCCTCTTGTGGAAGACAAAATTCTTTGATAATACAATTGTTGTGTTGTCGTAGAAAATAGTTGTCGCTCCCTCTTGGTCATGACGAAGAGCCCTTAACATCCTTCTCATCCAAATTGCCTAACATGCTGCTATTGTTGTTGTGACATATTCAGCTTCTACTGTTGACAATGACACTATTGGCTGCTTCTGGGAGGCCCATGAAATGGCTCCAGAACCCAAATGAAAAACATATCCTAACGTGCTCTTTCTATCGTCGACACTGCCTGCCCGATCATTGTTAGTGTAACCAACCATCCTGAAATCACTTGTTGTTGTGTACAAAACGCCATACTATTTTGTCCCATTGGCATACCTTAAAATCCTCTTCGCTACTTTCCAATGTGTCTCCATGAACCTTGACACCAAACTTACTGCATACATTATATCTGGCCTAGAGGTGGTCAAATACATCACGCTGCCTATCATGCTTTTGTATAATGTCGGATTGACATTGCAGTGGTAATCTTCTTTGCTCAACTTCAACCCTATGACAGTTGGAGTTGGTTCAGACTTATTGTTCTACATTTTAAACCTCTCCAAAATGTTTTACCACATACTTCGTTTGAGAGATAAAAATGCCATTTTCTGTTTGCTTCACTTCTATGCCCAAAAAATATCTTAGCAATCCTAAATCACTGATTTCAAATTCATTCTTCATGACTTGTTTGAAATAGGTGATGATGAAATCATCACTGCTTGTAAAAATCAAATCATCTACATATAAGATGACAATGAGAATCTTACCTTCTCTCTTTTTGATGTAGAGAGTCGGTTCACCATCACATTTGTCGAAACCATTGTCCAAAAAGTAGGCATCTATCTTGTTGTACCATGTGCATGGTGCTTTCTTTAACCCATAGAGAGCTTTTCCCAACCGATACACTTTGTCTTCTTGGCCTTCACCCTCATAACCAGGCAGTTGCGCAACATACACTTCCTCTTTTAGCACTCCATTGAAGAACGTTGATGTTACGTCCATCTGATACACTTTCCATTTATGTTGCGCGACAATCGCCAAAACTACGCGCATTGTCTCCATCTGCGCGACTGGCGTGAACATCTCCACGTAATCTCTTCCATGTTGTTGCTTGTATCCTTTGACAACTAGTCTTGCTTTGTGCCTTTCAATCTTTCCCTCAATGTTGCTTTTGGTCTTATAGACCCACTTCACTCCAATGACATGTTTTCCTTTCGGAAGGCTCACTAACTCCCATGTGTCATTCATTTTTATTGCTTCTATTTCTTCCTCCATTATTGCAACCCACATTTTTTCTTTGATTGCATCTTCAAAATCGATTCAGTCATCTACATGACAAAACAAGGCAAATAAGGAATTCAGACCAGCGCTACTGTCCACTTCATCCTGCTCATAAATTTCATTTAAATTTATGAATTTTGGTCTTCTTGTGCCTGCTGAAGATGGGCTTGACATGTCACTTGGTGTCGCGTTTCACGGTGTGCTTGGAGAAGCACTTTCTTGGCTGCACGAAACTGTCCTATTATTTGTTGATGGAGTTGCTTGCTGCCTGCTTTGTTGCGCTTGAATAGGAGTAGAGGGAGTCAATGTTGAGGAATTACTCCCTGCTGTTAATTCCTCTTTGTTCTCATTTCGTATGCATGCTTTGACATTGAATGTCTTTTCTAAACTTCCATCCCATGCTTCCTCTTCTATGAACTGCACATCTTTGTTGATTATGACTTTCTTGCTTGATGGATTATAGAGTTTGTATGCTTTGGATTCATCACAGTATCCAACAAATATACAGTTCTCCCCCTTGCTGTCCAACTTCTTCTTCAGCTCATCCGGGACATGTGCATATGCCACACATCAAAAAACTCTCATGTTAGTGACATTATGCTTTCTTCCACTCCATGCCTCTTTAGGAACTATGTTCTAGACACTTTTGGTTGGACATCTATTCAAGATATATGTTGCACAAGCGACATCTTCAACCCAATAATCATTTGGAAAATCCTTTGCCTTCAACATACTCCTTACCATTTCCATAATGGTCCTATTCTTTCTTTCTGCCACACCATTTTGCTGAGGTGTATACCTTGTCGTAAATTGCTTGTGAATTCCATGCTCCCAGCGAAATCGAAGGAAATCATTTGAGATATATTTTCCACCTCTATCAGTCTTGAGGACTTTGATGTAGTGTCCGCTTTGCTTCTCAACAAGAGCCTTGTATTGGCAAAAGCGCTCAAACACTTCACTTTTCTGTTTTAGGAGATAGACCCATGTCTTCTTTGTGTAGTCATCTATGAAGGTCAATACATAGTGGCTGCCACAAATTGATGGTGTCTGCATTGGTCCACATAAATCTGAGTGGACAATCTCCAAAGGTGCCTTTGCCCTTACTGACTTTCTTGCTGGAAACGTCTCTCTATGTTGCTTGCCCAAAATACATCCTTCACATAGGTTGTCTGGTTTTTCTATGAGTGGCAAACCCTTCACCATGCCTTTCCTATGTAGCAAATTCAAACCTCCAAATTTGAGATGACCAAATCTCAAATGCCATAACTAGTTTTCATCTTTTACCTCTATTTGAAAGTTTACTTGTGTGACAACTGCCTCTTTTCTTCCATTCTCTTGTGAGTTCATTGAGATTTGTGCTTGTGCACCTTCTTTTTGCAAATCTGATTTTAATTTTAGGGGAAACATTCTATTGTTTGTCATCTGAACGTTTGCAATCAACTGTCTGCTTGGAGGCCTATCCAAAATTGTGCACACATCATTTTTGAAAAAGACATTGTAGCCCTTTTGCATGAATCATCCAATGTTTATGAGGTTATGTTTCAGACTAGGGACAAAGTAAACATCTGAGATGTACTTTTTCTCCCCCTTCTTCTTTAGGATATTAACTCTTCCTTTTCCCATGACAGAGACTTTGCTACCAATCCTAATGTCACTTCAGATTTCACACTTCATCTAGATTTGGAAACATTTCTATGTTTCATAACATGTGGTTGCTACACCCTGAATCTAGATACCATATATCACTCTGTTTTTCTTGTGCTACATTACAAGCTAAAAACATGCGATCATGGTTTTAATTTTCTTTTGTGAATTTTACACTTGGTTTGTTACTAGTGTCATATTTCTTTTTCCTACATTCATTTTCATAATGACCATACTTCTTACAGTAATGACATTGAACTTGAGATTTATCATACCTCTGACCTTGTGCTTGATTTTGGCTTGGGCCTTGACTTGGATTTTGAATGTTGTCTCTTCCATTTGAGCTTGAAGGGCCGATTCTTCCACCTCTGTGTGGGCTTCTTCCTCTTCCTTTTCCTTGACCTTGACCAAATGATACTTGTGTCTTGAAGGCATGCTCCAATGAGGAGCTTGTTGCTCTATTCAGTCTATGTTCATCAGAAATCAGTGATGCATTAAGCTTATCCACTGAGAACTGTGAGAAATCCTTTGTCTTTTCTCTAGCCACAACAATGAGATCAAACATTGTTGGCAAACTTCTCAAAAGTTTCTCAGTTATTCTTCTTTCCTCAAGTGTCTCACCATGAGAGTTGATTTTAGTAACCAACCCACTTACATGTGTAAAAAACGAGTCTAGATTCTCAGACTCTCTCATACAAAGTGTTTCAAAATCTCTCCTCAGCATTTGCAGTTTTGATGTCTTGACTTTTGCCACACCTTGGTAGGTTGTCTAGAGGGTGTCCCATGCTTGCTTGGACTTCATTGTTGCTGCAACCCTTGCAAAAATACTTTCATGAACTGCTTCGAAAGTATAAAACAGGGCTTTTGATTCCTTCTTCCTATTGTCCCTTAACAAATCTCTTTCTTATTGAGATAATGCATTGTATGGTACTGCATGTGCTCGTTCTTGAAAACCATTCTCCATCAAATCCCAAATGTTTTGAGAAGAAAACAGGGTCTTCATTGTAATAGCCCAATAATCATAATTTTTGCCATTAAACTAGGGTATTTGAGGATTAGTCAAGTTCCTACTTGATGTTGCAATTTCTGAGTGAAAAAAAAAAAACATTCTACATGTTGGTAAATATACTAAAAACAATCTACCCTCAAAACAATTCTTACTGCTAATAAAAACACTTATTTTTACATTAACAATATTTAACCATACCATGTTAGAAAATTGCGCACAGAATTTACCCGGAGAGACATACGGCTATGACTTTCCGGCAGGTCATTTTCACGCACAATGGAGGTAATTTCGCTATGACTTTCTCGCAGGTCATTTTCAGGCACAATGGAGGTAATTTTGGACAGCTTTATAACTTTTCGGGAAGCTATACAGAGACTTAAGAAAAATATTCACTCACTGAAAAAATAGAACAAAGTAGGTTTGAAGCAACACATTAAAAAATTAGTATTGAATTCTAAAACATAAAAATACATTTACATGAGACTCCAACTCATTCACCAAGTAAAAGATTTTACATTGATTTACACTTACGCAGAATAATACATAGTAGATTTTACATTGATTTACACTTACGCAGAATAATACATAGTGCCCATGTGCCCATCAAAATTTGCTCCACCATTTTCTCCTCAGAGACTCTCGCTCCTTTTTTTTCTCTTTAACTCTCTTAGCCTCTCTTTTCCAAAATGACTTTTACATTCATATTTAACTCAACATATGATTTTACATTTAATTCATGACAATAAAATAATTAATATGATGTTGTTGTTGAGTGTGATCATAATCCCCTAGTGTTTGTGGAGTGTGGGCAATAGTCGCTGAATGAATCCATGCCCATATCTATTTAGCAAAATACATTAAATGCTTTAAATTCCTTGTTGTGTTTCAAGTGTTTGTAGAGTTTGGGCAATAGTCGATGAATGAATGCATGTCCATATCTATTTAGCAAAATATATTAAATGCTTTAAATTCCTTAATTCCTTGATTTGTTTCAAGTGTTTGTGAAGTTTAGACAATAGTCTCTGAATGAATGCATGGCCATATCTATTTAGCAAAATACATTAAATGCTTTAAATTCCTTGTTGCCTTTCATAATATTTCGCGCCTAAGCACTTCCATCTTCAAACAAAGACACCCTACAAAATACTTCTGACAAATATGACTGTCAGAGTGTTTATTGCGGTGGTTAAGATTATTATTTCCAACCAGACAATTAGAACTAGGACCTACGACGTAGAGTTGGACGAATAAGAGAGTAAGCGACCTCGATTTCATGTCGGGTCCGATTATAGTCGGGAGCTACGCTATTTTGGGTGAGTTGAACAAAGGCCCCGACCCCGACATATCTTGGTAACTATGACTGAGTTTGGAGATATGGAGTAATCGCTCCTTCAATATTCAGTTTATTGAATATTCAGTTTATTTTTTAAGGAAACAAATGTGAACGTAAAGGGTTGTACCTTGTCGAAAGGTTTGAACGTGTAGGAAGCCCAGAACACCTGACGTATCCTCCGTGAGTGTTTTTCTGTGTTTAAAAATTTTAAGAAAAAAAAAGGACACGCTACCACTGCGTTAAAATTCTTCTGGGTTTTTCAGATCTGGACAACCCACACATCTTTTGTTCTTTGAAAAATCAAAACTCTGACACCCTTATTCGGAAATAGGTATCTCTGTCTTCGTAATTAATATAAATAAGGGCGCAAGGGGACAACTCGTTCATGTTGTACATCAGAGAAACACAAGCAGTTAGAGAACATTTATCATTTAACTTTGAAACACAGAAACGTAAAAGGTGAAAAGGAGGATTTGCAGATAGCGTTCGCGTACCACATAACCATTTCAACGACAATTTCTAAACAAATGTATTGCGAATTTCTGAGTTAAATGTCCCACCGAGTAGCTAATAATTCTACGTCGTTCCTAGTCAAATGTGAAAGCAAACAGCGGTCACTGTACGGGAATCAACGACTGGTCCCTTCCTCCCTCTGATTTCCTCCTTTGCTTGAAACTGACGTTGAAGGTGAAGGGAAATCTACTGAATTATGATAAAAATCAGATGGATTTAGATAAAGATCCAATGGAATAATTTTTGATGCTAGAAGGTATTTTTAGTTTGGAAATAGGATTTTGATAGATATATTATATGGTTATGTTTTCAATTTTTTTTTGATGTGTTATATTCTTTTTACCATTAGTGTAAAGTGGTTTTGTAAGAGGTGGTTTGGATAATTATTTTTTATGTGGATTTAATAATAGTTGGCTCTATTCCAAGGATGGGAGGTGGATTCAAAGATAGTGGATAGACTGTGCATGATTTTTTTACATGTTTTTGGGCATAATTGTTTTTTTCCATGGTATTTTGTAAATCCATTCAAGAGAACCACGATTATGTTTTAATGAGAGTTTTTTAATGTTTTGCTACTATTATGTTTTAATAAGAGTTTTTGAATGTTTTTCTATATATGTATTGTAACATCAAAGTGAATATAATGAAAAATCAATTGACCATTTTTATTTTGGAATCTAAAAATCTATATATATTATTTAAAAAATTTGAAATAAGCTATTTTTTATTTATTTTTTATTTTTTTATTATTTATTTTTTTTTACTAATATATAATATATAATTATTGAATAATAAATATCTAATCAACAAAATACTTGTATGGTTTGCGAATTATAAATATCCAATTAACCAGGTAAAATTATAAAATATTTCTATCCTCAATCTAATTAGTTGGGAATGATCTTAATGTATTTTGATTGGTTGAATGTGCAATGGCTCTATTTATTGGACTCTTGTTTTCCAAAATTATGTTTGAGAAGTTTTGTATTTTCATGTAGTTTTGTTGTTGTTATTTTTTTATACATTGTGTTGTTGTGTTGATATGTTATTTTTGAATACAAATTTTAGTTGTATTTTTTATTTTATTAATTTTATGTGATAAATTTGTTTTTTTTGAATCTTTTATATTACTCTTTATGTCTATTATAGGAGTTTAAATTTGTTTTGGAAGTAGTTATGTTTTTTTTTAATGTTTTTGGGTTTTAGTTATTATAAATTATTAAAATTTATTCCTATTATGAAACTTGTGCATGTTTTTTTAAATATTATGTTATTTATATAATTGTTTTGTTCTAATTAATAATAATAATTTAAAATAGGGATGTAATTTATTTAATTTTATGATTTTTTTAATTTTAGCAATGTGTTTTATTATGAAGTAAGTGATTTGATGTTTATTGTGGATTGATATGATAACAATTTATCAATCATTAGTTTACATATCCAAGCTAGTTTATAGTATATTTGTTGAGAGTTTTTTCTCTTAACATTTAAAATATCTTCTCTTAACCCTCTTTATTGCAATGGATCCTCCATGAAAATATTGATTAAGCTGTTGCGACTGATTTAGTTGATGGATGATGAATTTGACAGCCTAAGAAGACAATTGGGGGATCTGCAACATACTAGTGTTAGGGAAATTCTGATTGGGTCTCATTCACTTCAGATAAATTCTCTCTGCACCTTCAAACATTCATATGTTGATTTTTAAATAAAATTTGTAACTGTTATTAATTTTCTTTCCAACCCTCATTATTAGGGATTAAGTAACATGTTTTCTCCCCCAACTATTGCTAAGGTGCTGCAACTTGAGCTTGGTGCACAAAACCTCATAAATGGCACTCATATTCAACCTCAAAAGAAACTTTTACACTTGGGGTTTCATGTGTGCTAGTTTGAGGAATTTCTCTTGAACTTGGATGCCTAGAAGCTGGAATTAGTTTAAATGGATTAGCTTCCACCCTCAACCATGTCCAAGGCCAATTCCCCATCCTTAATACTAAAAATCTACTAATCCTTCCCTTTTCACCACTTCGAGGAAAAATGACACAAAAATAGGTTGTGTAGAGTAGCTAGAATCCTTCCTCTTGAATATTGAGCTTTATAAGCTACCTTTTAGACTTAATTATTGAGTTTCACAGTTTGACCTTAGTTTATTTATACCTTGGGAATAATACATAGTTCTCAAAAACCCATATATCCACTAATATTATCAGTTGGAGGTGAAGCATATCCTTTGGAGGTCATGTGGGTTAGTTCAAGGAATTTTTATTGGCCCTAGGTGTGTAAAATGTTAATTTAGGCCTAGGGTACAAATCACCTTCCTCAACCATGTTCAAGGCACCTTAAACCATTCCTTGTGCTTGGAAAGTCATAATGATGCCCATATCCCTAGTTAGAGGCTAAATATCATCTCAATTGTTCACGTGTTTTGGTTAAAAGCTTGATTCTTTGGTTTGGAATCCTATAATTCTTTTTTAGGGTCTAAAGCTCTACTTTTATCCCCCAACCATGATGTGTGACTAAAGTTGTATATGTGGTGTATAAAAGTTCCTAATGGAATCAATATCCCATATAGAGCCCAAGGATATGTTGGGAGTGATCTATTAAGGAGATGTTACTAGACCTAGATGATTAAAATATTCATTTAGGGAATAAGAGTTATGATTCCATGTTTAAGTCCCAAATACTCATACATAATATAGTAAATCTCCTTATGGCATTCAAATCCCCTCTCAAAGGAAGGCATGAACTTGGGATGATCTATATGGTGGTTTGAGTTGTTGTTTATGGAAATGGATGGTAAGAAGCTTTATTTAGGGTCTTGTATGAATGTTTCCTCCCCACACCATGTAAAAATTCTTTAGACCCATTCCTACTACTAAAAACATCATAATTTCTCCCATGTTATTATTCCAAATATAAAAATTCCCTCTAAAGGTGTTATATGGTAGTGTAAATAATCCACCTTATCCCTAGATACTTAGGATCGTTTTTTAGGACCTAAGCCTTGCAGTTCCTCCCATAACCATGTCCAAGGACTTGAGATATATAACTATTATTGAAAAGCCTTCTAATTTTATAAATATCCCCACATAGAGAGTAATGATACCCTTGGGAGGTCATACATAGTTGTTTGAGGTGTTGGCCTTAAACCTCAATTCTTATAAGATTTCTTTCACAACTAATGCCTAAGTTTCTTCCAGAAACACGTTAAGAAATCAAAGCCAAAAAATACCCCTAATGGGTCACATGTGGTGGTTCAAGGTGTTTTCCTTAGCCCTATACTACTAGAATCTCCCTTAAAGGCATGAGACCTAGTTTTCTTCTCCCTACCATGTGAAGGATCCCATGTCTAATACCTAATGGTACCAATATTTGCATTCATTGGTTGTAAAGCATACCCTGAAAAGCTATTGTGTCATGGTTCAATGCAGCTTTGTTGACCCTAGATGTCTTGTTTATGACCTAAGGTCTGCGTTTCTTATTACGTATGTGTATGATCGTGAGAACCATACCTAGTCATATAAATCTCCCAATATCCCTCCATGTTACTATTCCAAGTTCAAGGATCCTATCAAGAGGTCATGTGTGGTAGTTTTACATGTGTGAATTTTTTTGGCTGTGGATGCCTGATTGATTTAGTGCCTAAGTCCCAATGTTCTTTCATTGATCATGTCTAGGGACCTTAGACCCATCTCTTGTGATCACAACATCCTAATTGTGTTAATATACACACATAGATTATAAAAATACCTTCATAAGGCCATGTGTGGTGGTTTCATGTGTCATTATTAACCCTACATTCCCCAAAAACCCATGTAAGGTTTAATATAGAAGAAGACAATGTACAAAGGCCTAAGACAGATACCTAGCGCTCAAAAGATATTAATAACAACAATATCTGTCAAATAATTTGAAAAACAATTCAAAAAATTTATAAGAAATATCCACATTCAAATAAATTAAATTTCAATTCAAAACAAATTTATCACCACTTTTATAGATTTAATAAAGAAACAATTAATAATATTTTAATTATATATATTTAAAAAACATTACATAAAAGAATGGAAGTACTTATCTTGCTCATATAACATGATTAATTATGAATTTATTATTTTGTAAACTAAGTATTTGGAAATTATTATACGGAATAAATCTTTAGGAATTAAACACAAAAACATTTATTATTCATATAATAATTATTAAATTATTTAAACTTATTTTTGGAGAAATATTCAATTAGTGATTTTTCAGTTTGAAGGTATACATTAAAAACATTGAAATTCAAGAGTCAACTCCCCTTAAATAAAGCCAACATAAAAAAATATTTATAAATGAAGTATGAAATTAAAAACATGAAATTCAAGAGTCAACTCCCCTGTTAAAATAAGCCAACATAAAGAACTATTTAAAACGTATTTATAATACAAATCTCACAGCAAGATTCTAATAAAATTAAATTAAAAATTTTATTATAAATACTTATGTGAAAAACACAAATTAGACTATTTTATTGTATTTATTAGTATAATAAACATTTATTTTTTTTTAATTAATAAAATATCACCAACCCTTTAAAAGAACACCATATAATATAATAGGTAATGTATGGTACTATAAACACTTTAATAGTGTTGTACAAAGACGAAATCACAAATTTCTAAATATTTAGTCATACAAATTGTTACAATATTTAGTTATATTGATAAGCATGTTTATTTGGGAAAAGATTTTTAAGCATTTTTTATTTAATTATTCATCAGATTATATCCATATAACTCTGAATGTATCATACTTCAAGAATAATCAAATCCTTTGAAGCATAAACCTTCGTTTTGGACTGCAAAGAGTTCAATTAGTTTTTCAAAATATCCAACAAACGTGGTTGTGTTAATGAATTATTAATTGTTTATTTATAAGGTTATTTAAGTTTTTATTTAATAAGCCAACATTATTTATAAATAATATGTTTTCTTTATGATTATTTAGATTTTTATTTTGGCCGATATTAGCTAAAATTTTAACTTTGTGGAAGAATGGAAAAACTTACATCTCCTCCATAGTAGGGTGTAGAATGACGTCTCTTGGTGCAATAATTATTAAATGAATGGTATGAGTTTAAGCTCGATAAAATATAAAAAAATATGCATGGTAGTATACACAAAAGTAGTTATGTTTTTTAAATTAAATTTATTAATTAAAAAAAATCATATGAACAACTGTCATATGAAATGAGTTATAGGTTTTTGCACATGCGATATTGATGATCCATGATATTGGCTCATTGTATTGTAGTAACAAAACTTAATGATCTATGTGATAAAATAGGATCGAATCTCCATGTTTAATAACATTGTTTACATGTTTTCTTAACATGTATGATATATTTAGTTTATATATTATATTTTTATCATTAACAATAATTATTATTCTTTTAAATAAACATATAATTTAATTAATTCTTACCATTTTTTTAATATTAGCAACTTGAAAATGTATGATGAAGTAAGTGCTTTTGATGTTTATTTATGATTGATGGTTATAAACATTTACCAACCATTTAATTTATATGGTTGCACTAGCATAAATAGCTCAACAATGTTCTATAATAGGGTTATAGTTTTGAAATTTAGATTTTTATTAAATTGTTTGAGAATGAAAAAATAAATATATATAGAATTTTTATGAAGGTAAAATGATCTTTGTATGTTAGTAATAACCATACATATTTTTTATGCACACCAAACTCTTCCCTAAATTTAGAGTCTACATGCATTTACATATAGAGTACACCAAAGTGGGAGTAATTAAAATATTCCAACAATCCCCTTTAATTACAAATAATATTGCATACTAGTCTACATCTGAGCTAAGCTTACAATACTTGAAATCAATTCAAAATTCTTTTATTTCTACATGTTGTTGCAAGATGACCTTAGCTTTATGTTTTATAAGATTTTTCTTTTTCTTTACTCCAAATTTTAGATTCTACACATTGATTTCTTCTTCTTTAGCGTCATCTTTACTATAGTTTTCGGTTTCTTGAATATTCGAGAATATTTATTGTCATCTTCATGTAGTTTTGCCACTACATCCTATTGTACCTTGATTACTATTGATTACATTTTTCTATCAACCTATGTAAGATCAAAAACAATATCTTTGTTTTCTTTGATCGACTCTTCCATTGTCTCAATAGCTTCAACAACTTTGATGATTTGAATTCAATCACATAATAAAATTCATCATTTCTATATTCTCCTCACATTTTTCTACTACTATAAAAAACATTTTCAATTTCATCCTTCATGTACTTATCTACATAGTGGGAATCACTTTCTTCATCATGCTCATGCTTTTCATTTGATACAAAAGTCACATTTTCTTTCCACATTTTCTTCAACAAGCCTCTCTATAGTGTTTAAGACATTTGTAGTCTATGCTTCTTTGTTATCTTCTTTTACTTCAGAAGACTCTTATACAATATCTCCAATTATTTCTATGGTATTGATATATTCTAGCTCTTCTACTTCTACTTCTACATTCACTTCATCAATAATTTATGTTGATTTGTGTTCTTCCCTAATTTTATTTTATTCCATCTCCAATATCCCAAATTTCTTTAGACTTGGTTATTATTGCAATAACATTATAATGTTTTAACATTTAATGACAAGATTACATTTCATTCTTATTTGCAAAGAGAGTCTTTTTTACCTTGAGTTATAGCCTCTAACGCTTCTCGAGTGAAAGATTCTACAAACTCATTCAAGTAAATAGCTTAGAAATCTTTTGTTTATAATTTAGTTCGCATTTTAATGTTCCAAAATTCACCACTTCAAAAAAAAACACAAAATGGAAATAATATTACTAAACAAATCCATCGTGATAATTCCTAGGATAGCTAAATCGCTTCAATCAATTTTGATTAACCTGTTCCAAAATTTTGGAAAACTGATCCAAAACTCTGAAGTCAATAGAGTACATAAATCCTCAGTGAGATATATGAAGACAGTCAAAACGTATAGAGGCAACAACAGCAAGAGCAGAAAGCAGTCATAGTCCCTCCCGGTTTGAAATGATAAATCAAAAATGATTTGAACCTCGGTAACCTCGCATGTAAAAGTAGGGAGTTAAATTTCTTTTATACAAATTACCCACAAGTGATTATCCAAATCACAACTCCTCAATTCCTCAATAACCATTAGATATAATGTTCATTAATACATCAAGTAAATTGCAATAAAAGACAATAAGTTGCATAACCAATTGCATAACCATTAATCACCAATGTGGTAGTGTAATAACATAAACTGTCTCATGAACCTTGCATCCATTTTATGATTTTCCTTTACCATACAAATTAATCACATACTTTGGACATTATGATTATCACATCAAATAAAGAATCATCATCATCAAGGATTCAACATCATCAAACCGACACAAAAGGCAATCACACCATTGAACACCAATATACCCTGGAAACCCCGTAGGGTGAAAACCAGCAAACGTTTAATTTTATTATTAAACGCTCGTGAGGGTTTT
>APFE031336744.1:14291-33272 GCA_000404065.3 Pinus taeda | reverse complement strand
TGTATGCCATGGTCTGTACTAGACCAGACATTGCACATGCAGTGGGAGTATTGAGCAGGTTTATGTCAAAACCAGGGAAGGAGCACTTGACAGCAGTGAAGCGGGTTTTCAGGTATTTGCGTGGCACTAGTGATTATGGTTTGTGCTACCAAGGAAGACCAGGATTGGACAGAGTGTTGGATATTCATGGCTTTGTTGATGTAGACTGGGCTGGAGATCTGGATCAGAGAAGATCCACAAGTGGGTATGTGTTTAACCTATTTGGAGGTGCAGTTAGTTGGATGAGTAAGAAACAATCTGTAGTGGCACTATCAACTACAGAGGCAGAAGACATGGCAGCCACTCATGCAAGCAAGGAAGTAGTTTGGTTGCAGAGGTTGTGTTCAAGTATGGGGTTAGTACATGGAGCTATAAGGATAGACTGTGACAGCCAAAGTGCAATTTTCTTGGAAAATAACCCTGTTTATCATTCAAAGACAAAGCACATTGATGTTCAGCATCACTTTATGAGGGATATGATAGAAGACAAAAAGGTTTTGCTAGTAAAGGTGGACACTTTGAAAAATACTGCAGATGCATTGACAAAATCTGTTAGCTCTGAGAAGTTCTCTTGGTGTAGAAAAACAATGGGTGTTTCAGGGCTAGAAAAATGACTAAGCTCTCTTGTGGCCCCCCGTGGAAAGAAAACAACAAGTGGGAGATTGTTGTGTTGTGTTATATTCTTTCCACATAGTTAACAGGGGGTTTAAGGGGTACCCGTAACCCCACTTTATGGGGTCCAGGGCAGCGCCCTGGAAAATTTTCGTTTTAGACCCTATGTTAGGTTGGGCGGACCCACCTATGGTTTTTTGCATGATTTTCGCACATGTTTTTTGGACGCAATGGTTTTCGGTCCATGGTTTTGGACGCGATGGTTTTTCGGTCCATGGTATTGGATGCTTCGATATGTATAAATATGTATTGTAACATTGAAAGGAACATAATGAAAAATCAAGTTGGTAGTCCCAGTTTTGGGATCCAGGGGAAAATTTCTGTGCATATGTGTTTTTATGTGTTATGCTCTCACATTGTTTATTTTTCTATGATCTAGAATTCGTACGCAGGTAATTTCTGTACGGGGTTAAAACCTATAGTTAACCACAAGAATTGTAACATATTAATGTAATCGTTGGGATTTGTCAATGTCATCATTCTCATTGTTCTTTGTCTCGTCCCATCTACGAGCAGAACCGTGGGCAGGGTGGGTGGTGAGCCAATCTTGAGATAGGGTAGGACTCCTTATCCCTTTTAGATTTTCACTCCTCCCTCTCCATTACCTCACATAATAAGTGTGGTTGACAAGCCCCTCCTAAGGCCATGCAAATGAGGTTAGCCTCAACCCGACCAATTTTCTCCCGTGGTTTACCATCCCATTCCCCTTTGCCTAGTAAGCCAAAGACATTCCTCTACCCTTGTCATGCCTGTCCTCCCCCACATGGATCCTAGCTGGTCTCTTAGTGCTGTAATTATTCCCAGTTCCTCATAGCTTTCCATGGTTACATCCACTGGTCCATTTTCCAACCCAACATGTTAGTTGCTCTTTACTACCCTCATCCTCCAATGCTAAGAGACTACCTACCCATCCCCAACAACCAACCCCTCTCAGCCCATAGTATGTGAAGCTCGGGTTCCCATTGCCACCCATAGTCAGGTCATCACAGGTATAGGTCTAATCAAATCCCAGCAGCCTCAAAACAAGGACGTAAAGCAAGACCACTACAACTCAATGCCTCCTCCAATTCCCCCTGCATTTCCCCCAATTACCATTCCAGAGTATCTCCTTCTCCCCCTATGGTTTTGTGCATGATTTTCGCACATGTTTTTTGGACGTGATGGTTTTTGGTCCATGGTATTGGATGCTTCGGCATGTATAAATATATGTTGTAACATTGAAAGGAACATAATGAAAATTCAAGCTGATAGTCCCGGTTTTGGGATCCAGTGGGAAATCTCTGTGTATATGTGTTTTATGTGTTATGCTCTTGCATTTTTATTTTTTCCTGTGATTTAGAATTCATATGTAGGTAATTTCTGTACAGGGTTAAAAACCTACAACAATATAATTAGAGCCTACATAACAATAATAATGTAAGGACACAACAATAAAAATAGTGGGCTTATATGGGGTATAACATTACCAATATGGGGGCTACATGGGCACAACAATAATAATAGGGGGCTACACTAACAATAAAAATAAAGGGGATGCATTAGTATTATAGGGACCTAACATGCCCCTCTCCTTAAAAAAAGTTTTGTACTCGATGCTTGAGTAGTTCTGGATGCTTCTGTATAAAATTCTCATCCTCCCACATGGAATATTCAGTAGGTAAGTTCTTCCAATTAATGAGATACTCTAAAATTGATTGATTTCGTAGTTTTTTGGTTCTTGTTTCTCTGACTGCTTCAGGCTCCAATATGATTTTTCCTTCTTCATCAAGTTTTGGAAATATTTTTTGAACTGGGAGATTGTCACCGATAACCTTCTTTAAGCACGAAACATGGAAAATTGGGTGTACTAAGGAAGATGTAGGCAGCTCCAATTTGTATGCCATACTACCAATCTTTTGCAACACCTTGTAAGGACCATAGTACTTGGGTGATAATTTATTATCATTATTAGCTTGTTTGAGGAACATTTGTTTGTATGGTTGTAGCCGTAAAAATACCCAGTCTCCTACATCAAAAATTCTTTCATTGTGATGTTAATCGACCTGTTGTTTCATTTGATTCTGCGCTGAAGTGAGGTTATCCTTTAAGAGTTGGATAACTTGTTGTTGATGCTTGATGTGATATTCCACTTCTTGAACCTTATAATTTTACCTTAAGGATGCTGTGATGGATGGTGCATGATATCCATAAAGTGCCATAAATGGGGTCATTTTTGCTGTATTATGGAAGGAAGTTTTATACCACCATTCAGCCAAAGATAACCACTTGACCCATTATGTTTGTTTATCAAATACAAAGCAATGAAGATATCCTTCCAAACATTTGTTCACTATCTCAGTTTTCCGGTCAAATTGAGGATGATAAGATGAGCTATGAGTTAATTTAGTACCCATAGAAGAAAATAATTTTTTCCAAAAAATTCTAGTGAAAATGGGATCTTTGTCACTTACAATAATCTTTGGGTTTCCATGTAGCTTTTGAATTGTTTCCATAAATCCAATAGCAACTGTAATGGAATTAAATGGATGAGATAATACACAAAGGTGTGCATACTTGGTAATTCTATCAACTACCACCATTATGACACTCTTTCCTTCAGACTTGCGTAAACCTATGATAAAATCCATTGAGACATCCTCCCAACATTGACTTGGAATGGCTAAAGGTTGTAACATAATAAGGGTCTTAATTGTCTCAACTTCATTTTGTTGGAAAACCAAACATTCCGCCACAAAATTATGAATATCATATTTAAGGTTATCCCGAAAAAAATCCTTCTTTACCCTATGGTACGTTTTTAAAAATACTGAGTGCCCTCCTTAGGGGGAGGTGTGCAATTCCAAAGGAATCTTTTGTTTGATTTGGGAATTCTTACAGAAATATAAGTGATCTTTGTACCATAATGAATCATTTTTCCAAATAAATGTATCATATGTATTGGGATATTTATGCAAATTTTGAATGAGAGTCCTCACCCCTTTTTCATTCTTCCATTCATCCCTTGCTTCAGTTATCCAATCAAGTTATATAACAAAAATGGCATGGAGTAATGCTTCCACATCTTCATCCTTTCTTGAGAATGCATTTGCAACAACATTTTGCTTCCTGCTTTTTAGATGATTTCAAAGTCATAACCCAACATCTTGGTGACCCATTCTAGCTATTTTTCTGAAGATAATATTTGTTCCAAAAAATATTTAAGACTAATGTGATTTTTTTACCTTGAAGTGTCTTCCCATTAGGTAAGGTCGTCATTTCTTTAGTGCATGTAGTATTTCCAACATTTACTTCTCATAAAAAGACTTGTGTAAATACTTTCCCTTGATTAGGAAACTTTCAAAAGAAATGGGTCTTACTTCTTGCATTAAAACAACACCAAATCTATTTTCTAAGGCATCACATTTGACAATAATTTTTTTATGAAATATGGTGTAGACCGATGCTTGGAAAATTTCCACTTTAAGATGTTCAAAGGCCTTAGTTGGTTCTAGAGTCCAAGAAAATGGATCTTTCTTCAATAATGTTGTTAGAGGCACTAATATGCTCCCATAACTCTTAACAAGCTTGTGATAATACCCTGTCAACCCGAGAAATCCTCAAAGATGCTTTAGGGTTGTGGGGATTTCCCATTCCTTAATGGATTATTTTCTTAGGGTCTACCTTAACACCCTTATGACATACAATATGACCCAAATATTCCACCTCCTGTACTCTAAAGAAGAATTTGGATATTTTTGCATATCATTATTTTTCCTCCAATAATTTGAGTACCCTGTCAACATGTTGAATATGATCCTTCCAATACTTGTTGTAGATTAGCATATCATCAAAAACTACTAACTCAAATTTTCTAAGGAAGGGTTTGAAAATGGAATTCATTAAACCTTAAAATTTGGAAGGTGCATTAGTAAGGCCAAAAGGCATGACCAAAAATTCATAATGACCTTCATGAGTTCTAAATGTTGTTTACAGAATGTCTTCAATCTTCATTCTAAGTTTATGATATCCTGAATGAAGATCCAACTTGATGAAGTAAATTAATCCATGTAATTCATCCAACAATTCATCAATGACGTGAATGGGAAATTTGTCTTTAATAGTGAGCTTGTTGAGCTCCCTATAATCTAAACACATACGTCATGATCCATCCTTCTTCTGAACCAATACAACTGGAGCATAGAAAGAAATTTGACTAGGTTAAATTATACCGACCTTTAGCATTTCTTCAACCATACGTTCAATTTCACTCTTTTGGGAATAGGGATATATGTAAGGCCTAATGTTTGGAGGAAAACTTCCTGGAATCAAGTGAATAACATGAACATAATCATGAATAGGATGGAGGCCTTTGGGAGTCTCAAACACCTTGGAATGATTGTCCAATACTTTTTGGAGATCTGGAGAAATAGATGATTTTGATGTTTGAACCTTTGGTGAGCATAATTGTTCAATTGTGTCTCATTTCTCCTTCTTCAAAATCTTTTCCATTCCATTAGAGCTAATTATATTCCCCGGTTTCCATGTGTTACCCCTTAATTCAATTTCCTTTCCTTCCCAAAAAAAAATCATGAAAAATTCTTGAAAATTAAAAGTTATCGTCCCCAAAGATTGTAACCATTGGGTTCCTAGTACAACATCAACACCATCGATTGGAATGGAAAGAATTGAACTATTAAATACATATTCCCCCATGGTTAGCTTTATATTATGTAACTTTCTAGAGCAATTTATAGTTCCTCCATTTTCATCCATCACTTGACACTCTGGTACTAGATATAGAAAGCAATTTAATTAATTGGCTATATTACAATGAATATAATTATTGGTACTACCAGAATCAATCAACACTATTGCCTTTTTCTTCTTGATATATCTATCTATCTTGAGAGTTTGAGTGGTAATTCTCGACAATGCATCACAAGATATGGTCAGATTCATTTATTCTTTTTAAGGGTTTGGTTCTTGTAATATATCCTCTTCCTTTTATATTTCTTGTTCCTTTTCTTCCTCCTCTTCACAATCTATGTAAAATAATTTCTTCTCAGCACACTTATGAACTTTAGTGTATTTTCTAGCACAAATGTAACAAAGCTCTTTTGCTATTTTTTCCTCCAATTGTTGTGGTTTCAACCTTGTCGGTCATGGAAGGCTAGAAGAAACAACACTTCCCTCTTTATAGTTGTGAGTGGTAGACTTCCTTGTTGCCATAATTTTTCTTTCAACTTTTCTTTCCACCTTGAATGCCTTCGCTAATGAATCAGGTTCCCAAAGATGAACCTCATATTGGATGATATCCTTTAAACTTCCTATGAAGACATCAATCATATGCTACTTTGGAATATCGTTTACACTGATATTCAATCTTTGGAAGTCCTCAATGTGCTCCACCATTGAACCCTTTTGTTTGAGATTTCTCAATTGGCTAAAGAAGGTATTGCTCTTTATATCCTCATAATCTGTTACCAATTCTTTTGCAAAAAATGTCCAAGTGATAATTGAATTACGAGAACAAAGCCATCAATACCATTCAAATTGGTTTTGTTCTAAATATAAAGATGTAATGCATACCTTTTTCGTGTTCAACACATTTTTTAGATTAAATAATTGCTTCATTTGTAGTATCCATGTTACCAGATCCTTTCCATCAAACTTCATCATATCAATCTTTGGAATGTGGCTAGTATTCAACCCACTATTGGAGTATCTAAAATTAAAATTCGTATTCCTTCTATCATCATCATGATTTTCATGGAGTAACTTGTCACCACTGAGAATCATTTCTTGTAGAAACTTTATCAACCCTTTCTTCATGGAGTACCTTGTCAACACTAGGAATCATTTCTTGTAGCAACTTTGTCAAACCTTCCTTCAAATATTCCAGGTCCCTTTTCATTTTTTCTTTTAAACCATCCTTCTCATCAGAGTTATCATTACCATCACCATTCACATCATGCTTATCACATCAAGTTTTCTTTACGACCATCTTCCCTATCTTGAAGATCATGTACCTGCAAAACTTAGATACAACCAAATATATAGGAGCATGAAGTTAACCATATCAACATCACAGAAGCATTCAACTTTATATATAAGATTCCAAAACTTAATTACAAACAAGAGACACATACTCTTCAATTTTTTGCTAGGGATTTTGTCATAAACACTAAACTATTTCATAACAACTCTCATTACATCTACGGTTTCAATATTTATTCCAAAGGTATGACATACCCTGCTACAACATATAACAAACTCTAGAAACAATTCAAACAAATATAGATATACAAAGTATCTAACAACTTTCATAATTCATATTAGACTTCCCACTAGAGTTTCATGCAAACTATGGATTTTATACATGATATCAAAACCAATCACAGGTTCAACTCAAAGTAATAACATGACTAGCTTCCACTAAGGTTTATTGCAAACCCTAGAATTTCTCAAACAGTCAACCAAACATTAATTATAACTAAAATTCACATAACAATCTAAACAAATCTCAAACTATCACATTGTCATCATACATCACATTTTTTCATTTCTACTAAGGTTTAACCACAAAACACTAGATTTCACAAATACTATCATCCTAAATAAAACAAACTTCAGCTAGGGCTTAAGTCAAAAACCTAGGACTCATGACCATCAACAATTAGGTCAACCCATATATCTAGGATTCCATTATCATGCATAATCATATCACAACATGTGTTAGTCAAACCCAACAACACAAATATCAATAAGAGTGAGACAAAATTGATCAGACCAGAGTTTGATCGCACAAACAAACACATCCCAAGGAAATCACTTCTAAGACCTTATAAGGGTATTGCTTATACATTCTACCAAACCCTAATGATCTAGGGTTTCAATACAAAACATAACAAACCCTAAATTACCAATACTTCAAAGTTTCAAGATCTCATACATTACCATTCAACCCTAACAAGTTAGGGTTTCCATAACCATACCAAAACCCCAAACAAGGCATCATCAAAGCATCAGTCATTTACTTTAGACTTCATCAATACATTAGACATTTTATTTCAACAATGACCCTAAGAAGATTATGGTTTCACACATAATCATTGACATACTCTTAAGTTAGGTTTTTCACAATGAACCTTTCTAGGGTTCCACAAAAGCAATCAAAATTATGAGGAGGGTAGATTTATCTAATGATGAATCATCCAATCAAGAATCGTTTAAGATTTAGGAAAGATAGACATAAGAATAATTAGTAATAGCTTATCAAGGATGGATAAAGCATAAACTTATAATTCAAGAGATACTTCTTATTTCTTAACAAACCTTGTACTTTCAGTACTTTGTTTTGTGAGGCCTCCTCCTCAAGAATTCAAAAAGTTTTCCTAAACAAGGAAAATAAGAGGAGAAATGTGATTAGTATTTTATGTAAAAAAAAATTGATAAGTAAGGAAAACTCAAAATGAGAATGGTAATAGGATACTTATCTTTTGAGGTTGATGAGGGCTCCCTCCAAGCTTGAGGGATACCTATAACCTTAAGAACAAATAAAAAAGTTTTTCCAAAATATGTTAAACCTAAAAACTAGAAATCAAAATGAAAAACTTAAATTCAAGGAATCCCTTAAATCCATTTCTTCAGGCTTAGTCTTCTTTGGAGATCCTTCTTCAACTATATTGGCTTGATCCCTACTTCTCTTCTTGTTCTTTGGATTATTGGGGCAGTCACTTCTATAGTGACCCATCTTGTGGCATTGGTAGCATTCTATCTTGGACATATCAACCTTCATCCTTAACCCTTTTGACTCCTTGGAGTGTCCTTTCTTGTGAGAGGAAGAGTAAGAATTGACACAATTCCTTCTTCGTTGTTGGATACTAATGAAATCCTCTTTTATTATTGGGTGCAGGCATTCCACATTTGTTCAAAGATGGGAGCTTCTTTCCAACTATTGAGACCTGAAGCAAAAGAGCTCCAAGTAGGTGGTAGTCCCAACAGTGCAGTGATTAGTAGCTCCTTTTCTAGCACTATACGATATTATCTCTGGTCATATTTGCAATCCTAAACTCATTCTTCAAGCTTTCTACTTGACTTATGTTCTTGATAGTGAATAATTTTGTCAATGCTTCATAGTGATCTATATTGGAAATGTATGGGACAAGATTGTCCTTAACGCTTTCTACCATTGGATTCACACCCAATATCTCCAATTCCCTATACTTCACCTTATCTACATCATTGGATTATTCGATAGGTTTATTCACCTTCCCTCTAACCACATCCAAGACCTTGTTCTTTTCAAGAATGAGATCAATCCTCGTCTTCCAAGATCTGTAGTTTGATGCTCCTTCCAACTTGTTCTGACTCTTTAATGTGCTAGACATTGTATTTATTTATCTATATAAGAAAATATATCTACTTTTATGACTTTCTAACAAATAGTCTAATGCTTTCTATTCCAATGGGTGGTGCTAATGTTGTACTAGGAGTCTAATGATTATAATATTTGGGGACAGTAGCTTTTAATTTTCAAGAACTTCTCTTGAATTTTTTTTGGGAAGGAAAGGAATTTGAATTAAGGGGTATCGTAGGGAAATGAGGAAAGATAATCATCTCTAATGACATGACAAAGGTTC
This sequence comes from Pinus taeda, assembly GCA_000404065.3. Lineage (NCBI taxonomy): Eukaryota > Viridiplantae > Streptophyta > Pinopsida > Pinales > Pinaceae > Pinus > Pinus taeda. The sequence goes on along the minus strand of APFE031336744.1, from coordinate 23,940 downwards.
TAAACAAATAAAAATGGGGTGTAATTGCACAATTATGTTCACTGGAGGTTCAAACATTTAAATCGTCTATTTCTCTATATCTCCATAAAGTATTTGACAATCATTCCAAGGTATTTGAGACTCTCAAAGGCCTCCCACCTATTCATGATCATGTTATTCATTTGATTCCAGGAAGTGTTCTTCCAAACATTAGACCTTATAGATATCTCGTTGACCGTGCTAGAGCCACTAACAAAGGGGATCTCCTCAGTATGAATTCCCAGCTAGACCTCACACCATTTGGTGTAGGAGTACCATCTGATATGATGGCCCAGATTCCAATATCTTAAAGATTTTCCTTAGCTCTTGTTGTTCAACACATGAGAGTGTTATTCTTGTGACATCAAGAAAGCGAGGTGAGTGTGCCTAGTGAGTGCATAATGTAACTATGTGTCTAGGTTCTCTTACTATCAAAAGGGAGAGGTAAAGTGAGCCTCTTAATGAGAGGGAATAGTCCCAAAACAAGAAGAAACAAATGGGAACAAGAAAAAGGTTTTTTCCAGCATCTAAGGGAATAATCCACAACGGATGCGGAAGTTGTGAAAACCAAAGCTTAAGGGAAAACATGTACACCATCCAACAGAATAGTCCACATGGGGGTGACGGTCGTTAACACCAAAAAATGCACAAATATGGTCTGTCTAATTTCCAGCGGAGTAGTCCACACAAATGGGACAACAATGATACACAATACAACACATCTTCACTAATATGAGTACTAAAATAATCGAAGTAATTCAACTATCTTAGAACAATTTAAAAAAACATGCATTAAAAAGGTTTAAAGAATAGTCTTACAAATAGATACAAAACATGCATGGAAATGTGTTTCCCTGAGACAGGCTTCTAAATTAAGAAAAATATCCAAGACACATATGTACACCATGTTATGCTCTTAACCTGCGAGAAGATGCCAAAATACTGAATATGCAAAGAAATACAACCCAGAACATAGAACAAAATGAGAAATAACAACATGTATTTTATTATTCAGAGATGAAAGCAATGTTCACTTGCCTCTTCAAGGGGGAAACCTCCAATAGAGAACAACTCGATTACAAAATAAGACACAACCCTCATCAATGGGGAGTCTCTATTCTTTATATAGGATTCATACCTGCAATACCATGGGTCAGTACCATGGTTCTCTTAATACCATCTATCTAATACCATGTCTCGTTTGCAACTAACTTTGGTCCCTTTCTTTAAATGCGGGTCAACCACTTACAATTATTAATATGGGCTTTATTGACTCTTTAACTAACTATAACTATGACTTGACCCTATTACATAAATAAGTGGGTTAGGGTTGGACCCTAACATGACCTCCCCCATAAAAACAGCCTTGTCCTCAAGGCTGAAGCTACGGAAACTATTGAAGAATAGTGGTTGGTTCCCAGGTTGCATCTTTCAGAGAGGTGTCTTTCCACTTGACGAGGACTTCCTTGATCGTGCAACTGCGCATATGTCATTATTGCTTGTCAAGGACCTGTTCAAGTTGGAGACAAATTGAACCTTCTTCATCCGATTTAGGTAGACTAGTTTAAATTCCGCAATTGTTCCCCACCACTTTCTTGAAGCATGATACATGGAAGATGGGATGGATTTTTGCAGTGGGTGGCAAGGCTAACTTGTAGGCTACTTTTCCAATGTGCTAAAGTGTTTGATAAGGTCCGTATAATTTTGGAGATAATTTCTGATGACCCTTATCTTTGAGTGATGTTTGCTTATATGGTTGTAGCCTCAAGAATACCTAATCCCCTTCTTGAAATGTGCACTTCGAATGATGTTGGTCTACCTATTTCTTCATGTGATTCTGAGCTTGATGGAGATTATCTTTGAGACGGGCTAGCATGGTTGCATGATTCTGTAAGAGTTGATCCACTGCTTGCACCTTAAAGCATCCAAGGATATGACCATAAGTTACTTCATATGGAGTCATCTTGGTGGCAGCATGATAGTTAGTATTATACCACCATTCAGCTAAAGGTAACCAATGTACCCATTGATGTTGCTTTTCTGAAGTGAAGCACCTAAGGTAGGTCTCAAGACATTTGTTGATGGCTTCACTTTGACCATCAGTTTGGGGATGATAAGAAGTACTTAGTTGTAGTTGGGTTCCTTGTAGCTTGAAAATTTCCTGCCAAAAGTTACTGGTGAAGATCAGGTCACGATCAGACACAATGGAAGTGGGCATGCCATGCAATTTGAAGATCTGGTCCATGAAAGATTGAGCCACCAAAGTGGGTGTAAAAGGGTGGGGTAGGACGAAAAATTGAGCATACTTAGAAAGTATGTCCACAACCACCATGATGACTGACTTGTTGCTTGACTTCGAAAGACCAGTAATGAAATCCATAGGAACATCCGTCCAAATTGAGGCAGGGATGGGAAATGGTTATAAAGTGCCTGGTGACTTGACTGTTTCTCCTTTGTGGCGCTGACACACAACAAATTCAGATACAAAAGTAAGAATGTCCATTTTCATGCCTATCCAAAAGAAGGAACGATGAGTGCAAGCATAAGTCTTCTAGAAACCTGCATTGCCTGTAGTGGGAGATGAGTGCAACTCAGCCAAAATGCACATTTTGAGGGTGGATGTCGGTGATATCACTACTTTGTCCTTGTAGCGAAGAATTTCGTCCTTCCAAGAGTATCCCACTGTGGAGTTAGGATCTTCTTGCAAGTTATTAATGAGTTGGGAGAGCAAAGGATGTGAAAACCATTCCTTACAAGCTTCTTCAATCCAATCTGGAATGGGAAGAGAGATTGCTAGCAGGGTGTTGTCCTCCTCAAATTGGCATGATAAAGAATCCGCTACGACATTTTCATGCCCTTTCTTGTAAATTATCTCATAATCATATCCCAGCATTTCAGCTAGCCATTTATTTTGCTATGGTGAGGATAGTCATTGCTCCAAAAAATATTTAAGGCTTTGATGATCTATGCGGATTTTGAAATACTGCCCCAATAAGTATGGTCACTAGGTATCCACTGCATCTAAGATGGCCATCATCTCCTTCTCATAGGTAGATTGTCCTAGATGTTCCCCACTTAGTTGTTGGCTGGTGAAGGCCAAGGGTCAACTTTCCTGCATTAAGACATCCCCAATACCCATACCTGAAGCATCACATTCAATCACAAATGATTTGGTGAAGTCGGGTAATGCCAATATGGGAGTGGAACACATGGCCTGTTTGAGAGCTATAAATGCTTATTGTGCTTCATCAGTCCAGAGGAATGAATTCTTCTTGAGAAGGTGAGTGAGGGGTCTAGTAATGCGACCACAATTGCGGACAAATTTGCGATAGTAGCTAGCAAGACCCAAGAATCCTCTCAAACTCTTCAAGGTCTTTGGTTGGGGCCAATCCTGCATTGCATGGATCTTTTTGGGATCCACCCTAACTCCTTCACGCCCCACAATGTGGCCTAAATAATCAACTTCTTCCATGCCGAAAGAGCACTTGGACAATTTGACAAATAATTTATGCTTCCGGAGCAGTTACAAGAGCAGGCCTACAAGTTGAAGATGTTTTTCCCATGTGAGGTTGTAGATGAGAATGCCATCAAAGAAAACAAGGACAAATTTTATGATATATGGTTTGAGCAAGTGATTCATGAGGCTATAAAAAGTAGATGGGGCATTACAAAGACCAAATGGCATGACCAAGAGTTCATAATGGCTTTCATGAGTTCAAAAAGCAGTCTTCGGAATGTCTACTTCTTTCATGAGTATTTGTGATATCCCGAGAAAATATCTAGCTTAGTAAAGAATTGAGCCCCATTTAGTTCATCTAGCAAATCATCAACAACCGGGACCGGGAATTTATCTTTGACTGTAAGCTTGTTGGGGGCCCTGAATTTTGGACACATGCACCATTCCCCATATTTCTTGAGCACCATGACCATAAGTGAGGAATAAGGAATGATTCTAGGATGAATGACATCGACTTCCAGGAGTTCCTTGATGATTTTTTCAATTTCATTCTTTTGGGCGAAAGGTTATCTATATGGGCACACATTTGGTGGTTGTGCCCCTAGGACCAAAGTGATGGTATGATCATCTTCCCCTCTAGAGGGTGGAAGATGACGAGGTTTGTTAAAGACCAGCGGGTGGTTGTTTAAGACCTATTGCATTACTGGGCTTGAAGGCCTGGATGGCATTAATTGGGCGATAACTCCATGGTGGCCCTTTTTTAACAAATTTTCCATCTGATGCGAGCTGATGATAGAAGGACTATCTACCTGAAGTCCACGAAGGGTATGTGTGTGATCCTTCTACTTAAAGCTCATATATAACTCTTGGAAATGCATTGTGATTGGGCCGAGTGTGTGGAGACCTTCAACACCCAAGACAATGTCACACCCACTCATGTTGATGGAAAACATGTGGGTCTTTAGGTGGTAATCTCCCATCTGAAGTTTGATATTTTCACATCAGCCTTCACATTTCACTGTCCCCCCATCAACAACCTGGACCTGGAAATTAGAGATTGCTCTGACAAAACAATGCATATCTTCTGTGACTCTCTGATGGATAAAGTTATGCGTGCTACCACTATCAATCAATACTACTATAGGGTGATGTTTAATAAAACCTTTGATTTTGAGAATTTGGGGAGAAGAAATGGCTGCCAAAGCATGGAGCGAGATAACTGGTTCTTCTGGTGTATCTGGGAGCTCATTGTCCTTCTAGTTGTCCTCATCTTCCTCCTCTGGTCCGTCAAAGGGTGGGGCTTCCTCATATGAACTACGATCAGTAGCATCAATTTGAAAGAATTTGGGTTCCTTGCATTTATGCCCCGGGGATTATTTGTCATCACAGTAGTAACACAATCCTTGCTTTCTTCTTTCAGCCATTTCTACAGGGGACACCTTTTGAACCTTAAGTGTTTGGGTAGTGCTCTGAGTCTGGGTGGGGCGTCCCTTGTCTATTAAATTTGGACGAGGTGACTAGGCCACTAAAGAACGTTCCACTTCAATAGCCTTTGTGCAAGCTTCCATCCATGTGGCTAGGTGGTGCATCCAAACGTGGGCTTGGATGGCGTCCTTAAGACCACTTATAAAACATTCCAAGTAGAATTAATCTCCCAGACCTGTTGTGCAGAAGGCTAATGTCTCAAAGGTTGTAATATAGTATTTTATTGTGCCTGTCTATCTGAGCTTAGTAAGATGACCCAAAAAATTAGATTCACGTTCAAAGCAGTCACAAATGGATTTTGTGAACGCATGCGAAGTAGTTTTCCTTGGATAGAATTTATGATGCCACTGCCACCATTGCCATCTTTCTTGGTCCAAGTAAAGGCCTCCCACACGTATCTTAGTCTCATCATCTCTAATGTGATTTAGAGTGAAATATTGGTCCATTTGTGATAGTCGTATTGTCGGATTAGAGCCATCAAATTTGTACATGTCCAGCTTGGGTGGTCGAGGGTGGGAATTTTGGTGATTTCCATGGAAGTGAAGATGATGGCTAGATTCTCCTTCATGGTCTTTATTAAAAGCATATGCCTCTGATTGTAACGTCGACTTTCCCTTTGTGACTGTGTCTTGTAATGTCTGGATCTATATTGTTAAATCTGCCAACCGTTTTTCAATGGTCTCCATCTTCTCATTGGCCATAGCTTGAGCTTTGGTTTCTACCATACATAGATCTGGGTCACTTATCATCACTGTGAAAAAAATTGGGACCACCCGAAAATTGAAGCTGACAAGTGAATGGTACCACCGCACTCAGCTTGTTGTCCTGATTTTTTTTTAACTCCGAAAGGAGTTTTACTCCCCGCTTATCAATACTGCAATAGCCAATTTCTAGAAAAGTTAATCCTACCCAATGTCCAGTGAGAATTGCCCCAAGGTATAGGAGCCACAAGCCTCCCTGCAAAAATGGTAAAATATGTTTGTGAAACCCTCAACTGTAGAATGAGAGTAGGACTACCGCAGTGACAAAACCCTTTCTTTTTTAACTCCAAAAGGAGTTTTACTCCCTGCTTATCAATGCTGCAGTAGCCAATTTCTAGAAAAGTTAATCCTGCCCAATATCCAATGAGAATCGCCCCAGGGTATAGGAGCCACAATACTCCCTGCACAAATGGTCAAATACGTTTGCGAAACCCTCAACTGCAGAATGAGAGTAGGATTGCAGCAGCGACATAACCCCAGCTACTAGATCTAAATGATACTGTGGTGGTAGACCCTGAACTGCTAGATCTGATTTTTGCGGTGGTGACAGAACCCAACCTGCTAGATCTGATCTAGCAAAGAATATGATGGGAAATCTTTAGGGAGACAAGGAACTATGGTCTCAAGGAGTGACAAGTGCTACAGATTGCAATATACATAAGGGTCCAACAGTAGTACTCAGCCCAATCTTTTAGGGCACTAACTAAGGAGGATCAACAATACCCTTAGCCGTACTACTTGACTACCCTATCGTACACGCGAGTAATCTCCCCAAGTGTTGTTCTCAATGTACTGTAGTAGCAAGATGGCTGACAGTTTATCTACGACGAGGTTTCAGGTGAGCCTAGGGGGCTTTCGATATACCCAAAGGGTACGTGGAAGACAGTTAGTGTGTGGTTCTGTCTAATGCGCTACTACTTGAAGGGGTACCCACAAGGGTTACAAGGGAGTCCAACAAGCATGACCACCTATTATATTTCTTGTGTGCATGCCTCCCCAAATCCGCAGGTTTATGCACTCAACGACAGATCCCATGGTTGAAAGACGTCGAAATATGTCTCTAGCAAAAAAAAAAAAATCTATTAAAATTGGAGATACCACCAGCCCTGGAAAGTCCTCTGATACCACTTGTTATGCTCTTGATCTACGAGAAGATGTCAGAATACCGAATATATGAAGAAATACAACCCATAACATAGAACAAAATGAGAAATAACAACATGTATTTTATTATTCATAAATGAAAGCAATGTTCACTTGCCTCTTCGAGGGGGAAACCTCCAATAGATCAGGGCTCGATTACAAAATAAGACACGACCCTCATCAATGGGGAGTCTCTATTCTTTATATAGGATTCATACATGCAATACCATGGGTCAGTACCATGGTTCTCTTAATACCATCTATCTAATACCATGGCCCATTTGCAACTAACTGTGGTGCCTTTCTTAAATGCAGGTCAACCACTTACAATTATTACTATGGGCTTTATTGACTCTTTAACTAACTATAACTATGACTCAACCCTATTACATAAATAAGGGGGTTAGGGTTGGACCCTAACACACCATACATCACTAGTCCCAGTAGTGGGACATTGGACCCACTGCTCACTCCTTAAAGAATAGACTATAGACTCTCAAGCCTATGTGGGAGGAACCAAGGTGAAAATTCCTTTGCTCATACAATGAGGAGGTATATATAGCCAAGGGGGTATAACTGGACCTTGTGACTCTTCGACTTCCCTCATGAATATTTGACTTCCTATGGCTTTTCAACTTTACATGACTCTTCGACTTCATATGTAGGTCTCTTAGACTTCCACTTTACATTGATTACAACAAGTATGACCCATAGTAGTGATGTGCCCAAGACAACCCATGACACAACTTGAAATGACACTACTGACATCTACTGGCTAACTGTGGTGTCCGTGTCAATTTTTTGTGTTGCTAAGTGATTATATGCTCTCGGCGTAACATGTCTTCACCTCCACATGGAAAAGTGTGTAGGGTCTTCGATGGTCTTGGTATTTTCTTGATGGTGCATTAGAATGTGCCCCTTTCGCTCGTTTGCTCGATGTGCTTCATGTGTTCATTCGACCACGAGAAAGTTTTCTAGCATGTGCCTATTTTCCATCCCATTTGTCATCACGCCATGTTTCATCGATGTACATGTTCCTCCAATCATTCATGACAAGACGAAATCAAATCTAAAAAATCCCCTAGTATATCATGATGCATTATTTTCCATTTCGGTGCAAGTGACTGGGAGAGGGAGAAAGAATTAAGATTGTGGGAACATGGTATAGGTCAGGATGCAAGGCTTCAAAGAATTATCAAGAAAAACTATGTAGATATCACTGGGAGATAGATTTTCATAATTCAAGACAGCAGTGACAGCTGCGGGGGGAAAACCCAACTGGGAGGCAGAACTATACAATTTCTAGGAGGAAGGTCAGGTAGGGTGTCGGGGAGCTGCTGGGCCAATCTGCGCAATTTTCCAAGAAAGCACTGGGCAGGACATCCAGTTGGGATCTACGTAATTTCTCCAGGGAAGATAATGCAAACAGCAGGAGACACTGGTAGAAAAATATGCATAGTTTTCTATAGGAGCAAAAAGTCACGCTACGGGCGCTGTTGGTCAAACTACATAATCCTAAGAGATAGTTTGGGGTCGGATAATTCTGCGCATTTTCTGAGATGGTTGCAGAGCAGGGAAGAAGGGTTGCACAAGATATTTCTAAGCAATTCCTAAGCTAGTTGCAGATCAGGGGAGAAGGGATGGACATGACAACTCTATGAAATTCTTGAGCTGGTTGCAGAGCAGGGAAGAAGGGTTGGACAAGACAGCTCTATGCAATTCTTGAGCTAGTTACATAGTGAGGAAGAAGGGATGGCAAGGTAGGATAACTATGCGCAATTCCTAAGGTGGTTGAAAATATGGGAGAAGGGTTAGTGTTATCGGGGAATCTAGTGTCTATGCAGAGCTGCTAGTCCCACTAAGACGGGTAGCTATCTTAGAAACAAACAGATTAAAGTTTCGTTTTCCTTTACGAGAAGTAGATAAGGGAAGAGCAAAGAATACCAACCTCATTCTTTCACTTGGTTCTCTACTTGTTCCTTCTCCCCTTTGAAAGATCTTTGCCGCTCCTCCCTTGACCACTCTACTTCAAAGAGTACCTGTAAAGTCAAAGCACCATAATACCTTCAAAGTGCAGAGATCTACAATCATAAACAATATAGGACCAGATATATATTGACCACACAAATGCATATATTAGCAAACATATAAGAATGTGGAGGATATCTTGAATATCTTTATTGATATAAAGATTAGAAGAGAGGATTACAACCCATTGATCTGACCCAGCGTCATCCTCCTAGCATGAAAGCCCTTCTTCACCTCATGCAAAGCTTAGATCACGCAACACTATGATATTCCACTAGGAAACCAACAACACTTCCTTACAAGATATAAGATTCCAGCCTCTAGATCTTTGGGATGAGAGATCCATATATAGATGATTGCAGGGGGGTGAGTCAGCTTCTGGGATTTTGATTAGTGTCTTCTCTCTAATAGTCCTTGATTCCACTTGGATATTGATGATCTCTTACTCATCCCTGGGCGAATTCAGAGAGGAAAGTGTCATAGGAGAAGTTTCTGGAAGATTCCATGATCATCCACCTTGAAAACTCTCTCTGCCATTTGACTACTCTCGCCCATCGCACCCTACAGAAGGGATTTTTAGAATGCGTCGCACTTTTTACACTGGGCAGGTGAGATGCATCGCACCCTCTTCATGAAGCAGTCTGTATGGTCCAGTTTTGACCAGTTCTGAGCAGTTTTCTGTGGAGAACTTCTGGGAGATGATGTAATCAACTGACCTTGTTCCTTTAGGGCATGAAACAACACTTTTAGGGACTCA
>APFE031336735.1:129134-141534 GCA_000404065.3 Pinus taeda | reverse complement strand
ATGAAACAGAAAATATCAATAGTTTGGAGTTTAGAATCCTTATTTTTTAGTATTTGGAATTTATGGTAAAGTGAACAACGTAGTCAGGTTTGGTCATAGAAAACAGATGCCACAAAATTGTGAAATCTGCTACGAAATCAGATGCTACGAAATTACAAAACTTTCTACAAAACTGCAAAACATGCTAAGAAATCAATTTCTTCAAAATTGCATAAACCTTATTTAATTCTCTCTTAAGTTTTTTATGCATCCTTTAAAATATTCGATCATTTTGTGTGGGCTTAAAATCGTTGAATTCTTTGGAAATTAGAGTATTTTTTGGTTCAGGATTATTAATCATTTAGCAGAATCATACTTGAGTGAATCAACCACGTTATATGGCACCAATTGTGTGAATTGAAAGTTTAAAATATAGAAATTGGTGTAGGGATATAATTTTTTGTCAATAGATAGCGTTGATCAAGTGAAGGAAAAGGTAACTACAAGAGCTGCAACTGCACCGATTTAAGATTTAGAGAAGTTAGAGACTAAGGATAAAATGTTGTTGAGAATGTTTACAAAGACAACATTATACCACATATCAGATATTACAGGACATCAAAGCAGGCCTAGACAATTCTTAAGGACTTGCATGAATCAAGGAATAAAAATCAGCTCATGTCCTTGAAGAGTAAGTTTATGTCTATTAACGGAACAAAATGAGAGTACATTAATTAATTTTGATAATTAAGGATTTAAAGGATAAACTAGGAGACATAGGTGAAGCAGTATCTAGCACTGACCTAGTCTCTATAACCTTAAATGGGATGCTAAATGAGTATCATATATTCATCATAGGTATTGTAATAAGGGAGAATTCTCCCACTTTTTATGAGTTAGTAGGTATACTCATGTAGGAGGAAGAAAGACGAAGGAATCTGTTGTAGCGGTTACAACCACCTTCCAAATATTTTCCTTACCCTATTTTGGAGGCCCCGTACCAACCTTGCACAACACTTTGTGTCATGCCATCATGTACTCAAAATTCATAATTTTTCCTTGGACAAGGGTAGTCTGTCGATCGAAATTGATCCATTCCCCTCAAAGGCTACTCACTAGGACTTGGTCTAGTTGCAAGTTGAGCAACTTCCCCTTGAAAATTGCACATTCCTTGAGGGTAGCTAACCTTCCCTCAAGGAATTTTGCAATCCCCTCTGATAGCCTACTAGGCTTCAGGATTGCACAATCTTGCTAGCCAGCCCTCCCAACAGGATTTGAGAAAATTTTCCCAGAAGTAGGTTTTTCAGCATAGGATTTGCGCAAATTTGGGTGGCTATCAATTTCTCTACCCAAAAATTGTGCAAACCTCCTGGTTAGTTAGCCCAACTCCCAACCAGAAATGTGCATTTTTCTCCAATAGTTGAGCAGTCTCTTGCATGTGCAGTGGGGTTGACTAGTTCTCTCTAGGAATGAGAAAATTAGACTTGCATGCATGGGCTACTTCTCCCAAGGCAGCATGTAAAGGCATCCCTTGATTCATGGATCAATGTTTAGCAGTTAGAGGTTACATGCAAGGAGAAATTCATAAACCTTCCTCCAAGTGTCACTTCCCCTGTATTCGTGGCATGCGCGTCACAACCTCGATGTTATTAAAACTCATCAACCAGACACTACAGAGCTCAATTCACATCAACCTTGTATATCTGACATCCCACATCACATCTAGGCGTAGTCAACACATTCAGCTCAGTTTTTTTGGGGTAAGCCTGCTTCCCATGCCTTGTGCTGCATTTTTGTTACTTTTTGTGTTTTCACTTTTGGGAGTACTATTTGCTTGATTTCTTTGAACGCTTTCTATCATTTACATATATTTTAGCTTTTCATAGCTCTATTTCAGTCTTCATTGCTATCTCACTGTTGCCGCATGGATGAAACTATTTTGCACGGACATTCACCCAACTAGCGAAATGCCTCACCCGCATGCATGTTGATATATTTGTTGAATCTTTCATTCATGTTTTGCACACACTACTTATCACGTTTCCTATCACTTAGTGTTTCCATGCATTCATTGACTTACTTGCTTTCAGTTTCCCGTGAGCGAGTCGGGCCAATCTTGGCTCGATCTTTGCCTTCACCAAGGGTGCATTGTGCAATCTGGGAAAGGAAGGCTTTCCTTCCTCTCTAGATTTTCCAATTCCCACCCAACACTAGCCTCCAACACTATTTTGCATATTTTTGGAGGACAACGACTGCTTGGCCCAAAAAATTGTGCAAATCTGTCCCTAGGCCAGCAGTTTCCTTCCCAGCTAGAAGTGCACAATCCTAGCAGTCAACAGTTAGAATGGACTTTGCATTGAACATTTCCAGTAGTCATTTAGTCTCCTAGCAGCCCAAATTATGCCTTTTGTAGTCTTGGCAGTCTGTGTCTCGACCTACGGGTCGAAATTACGACAACCTTCAGGATCATTCACTCACGTATGTTACAAGTTGGTTCTCATGTTCATTCTGGTTTTCAAATTAAAAATTACTTACCATGAGTATTTCCATATTTCTAGTTATCACATGTGTTCATATGCCTCTCAACAGTATAGGTGCAATGGTTTCTAGGAGGGAAGAGATGAAGACACCATTCAGAGCACGGTTGGAGATGTAGTCAATCAAGTGACTATGAGCTTGCCTACTCACAAAGACATCAAGTTGTTCGTAGACAAGGACATCAAGTAGCAACATCACAGCGAGTAGTATCATGAATGGCAGCTGAAGTCTACATGCTAAATGAAGCAAGCGCAATGAATGCAGCAAATGCAATGAATGCAGTGAACATAGCGAATATAGCGAATGCAAGAAGAAGGTTGTTGAAAACATAGAGGTGGAACAAAGTTGCAAGATCAAGACGATCCATTGATAATGAAAGAAACTTTGGAGACTCACGCTATGAGGTGATGGTGCGACATGAAGATCACTTGAAGATAGAGAATCGAATGAAGAAGGAGTTTCATGTGCCAAAGCAACAAATCAAGGAAGAACATGAAGCTACATAGGCATACGAATGAGATGTAGCAAGATCAGGAATAGCAGTGGGTAGAACATGCACTAAAGGATGAAATTACACCCATACAAGTTAAAAATCCATCCAAAGAGTTGACATGGAGTAGACATGGTGAGAAGCGTTGTTGATTACATGCAAGGTATTCAACAACATGCATTTCATTGAGCACACATGCATGTCATTGAGCACACGCATGCAATCCAAACCATTCAACACAATCACTAAGGTGAAGACAAGAAGCAAGTTCAACTACGGCTTAACATGTACATTGGAAAGTTGATGCGCATGACCACCAACACACACTTGAAGATCAACACGAACATTATGCATTAGTGTGTTATCAGTTCAAACCATACCCAAGAGGACCATGCACATCTTAGCATATGAGTTGGATGAAGGAGTCGAACCAATGCACCCATTACAATGGAGGCAAGAATTCGCTTAAGAAAGATGTCACCATGAGGTGGATGCACACCTACAGATGACCAAGCTTAGCATCGACTCACCAGCCTCACCATCACAAGCATGTGAAAGAATTGGTCTCATCATTGTGGACCGAGTGTCAGTGATGTCTTGCAAGGCTTGCTCAAGCCATGTTTCCTCACATGAGTACATGTGCATTGTGATGTTGAGTCATGAGGGTAGTTGAACTGTCATAAAGGGAAATGTTAAGGGTCACCCAACCCTTTGCTATAAATAGTCCCTCATAACTCATTATAGAGGCTTTTGGTCAGCCAAGATTCTATTAAACCTATTTTGAAGAAGGCTTGGACAATATTGTAATGCACCTTGGCTTCTCCACTCCATGGAGCTAGTACATCTCTTTGGAGGAGCAGGCAGATGTGGCTATAACCTTCCACTCTTGGGGCTAGTAGGTTTACATGGAATGAATTGTATGATTATGACTTACACTTCTTTATATAATAAGAACCAACACATTTTCATGCATATGTTGTTATTGTAGTTGGACTACTCCGGTTTATTTAATGATATGTGTTTTTTAAATTACATGCTTGTGTATGAATTGATTTACATGTAATTATATGAAACTTGTTGTTAATGTGTTGCATATGTTGTTAATGTTGTCACCGTCCGTGTCGATTTTTCTGCTTGACATCAGACATACCCTTCACTTTATCCTTGCTATATCAACTGTCACACTCGTCTTGGACTGATCAGTGAGTGTTGTACGTGTTATCATACCTTGTATGATGTGACTACTGCATCCAAGTGGATTGCTCCGCTGGAAGCTGTGCATGTCCTTTGTGTTGTGTATTCCTATCCCAGTTGTGACTACTCCCTTTCAACATTGAACTCACCTTCACCTCCTTCCCCTTTCAAAGTGTTGGAACCTCTCGTACACCTTCCTCGACTCTGTGCATCAATCGCACCCTTGCTACTGACAGAGTTACTCTACTTGCCTCTATGAAACATTGTTGTCAAGGCATTACCTTATGACCCACTATTGGGACTCCTACACCAAATAGTTTGAAGTGTAATTGAGAATTCTTACCGGGGAGATCCCGTTTACATATTGGGGGGTCCAACACCATCAACTTTTTTGGTGTTGAAAGGAGAGGCTGATGACAAGCAGTGCCCTCTCATCTAGTTTTGAACCTTTTCATATCTTTCATGGAGTCTTGCACTCGTCTTCCCTCGAGATGTTTCTCTAATCATTAAGATCTCTCCATCTCGAGGAAGCTTTTTGATCTCTTGTCCACTCACATGTATGATGATGAAGGCAAAGTGGCCTAGCTTGAGCACCTATATAACTTTATTTTCAAGATTTGTGAGAAAGATGAGTTTTCTGACAAACAAGCTGGTTTCCTGCTTGCATACACACCTCACAAATCTCCATTTCATTAAGTGCTTAGGCTACCAGCTCCCACCATGCACTCATTTGAGAACTTCTATGATCTCATTGAAGACACGTTCTATAATTTTGATGCAAAATATATGGAGTAGAAACTATTACAGCAACTAAGGGCTCTGCATGAATCCATTATTGATTTTTGCAGTTCTTCCATGACTTGAAGTTTCAAGCTTCGAAGAGCTAGATGAGATTTGCTTAAATTTGGGACTGGTTCAAGTATTTCCTTATGAAATCTTCGCATCCCAAGAGGATGTTTGATATGATGCCTCACTCAACCTTTTACATTGATGGAGCTGCGCAATCTCAAGTAGGATTGGGCACTGTCTCAACAGACTACCTGCCTCCCTCTCATTCAACAACTCCACCATTGCCTAGTGATGTTGACGATCATGATTGTACACATGTTCAACCTTCACACTCTCCCAACATCACTCCACTCAATTTTTGCATAGATTTGGTTGTGAGTCCTTCGATTTCCCATAGAATTTCTTGTTTATGACCTCTATCTTCGCACCTGGGTGTTCCTCTAGATGATGTTGTCTTGTGTTCGTCCATTCCAGACTCTTCACTTGTTATGAATGAGGAAGAACCCACTGACGGAGTTGGTGTTTCACAACCAACATGTGTTGTCATTCATAAAGAGTATGAGTGGGAAGTTGGGCATCAACATTTGCCGAAGGATGACTCCCTTCCATCTGAGCCCTCTTCGTTCTTTCCTAACATGGTTGGTGAACCTTCATCCATGATTTTGCATGTGTATCTTCATCCATAGATGCACCCATTGTTGATCACTCATAGGATTCACCGGATGTTAGCCCTTCATTCAACAATGGAGAGGATAAGTTACTCATTGAAAATCAACTTGATCCTTCAGTTGTCTTTTTTGGAAACATAGAGGATGAGTTTGTTCGCTTTTCATCTACCCCTCTGTGTGATTCATCCAACCATGAGGATGTCAACCAACATCCTAAATTTTATGATCTTCGTTTTCATGATACCTTCACCTCATCATCTGACCACAATGTTGATTCACTGATTGTTAATCCGTCTAAGAAATTGGTCTACGAAGATCCACCTATCAGCGAAGTCGAAACCCCACAGATCGTCGAGGCACTTCAGCCTAAGTTGATGGTTATGTCAGGCCCTCGCTATCTTGAGGTTGGTTTTGCTTTTGATCATGAAATTTTTCAAACACTCAAGGTTCCTCATCGCTCATCTGTATGCACTCAAGATCAATCCAACACTTATATTTTACTTCCTCCACTTGAACTACACAATTTCATTGCTCATGCATTGGGGGAGTCTTACATTACAAGCACTTGTGAATGACACAAGTTATCTTTGTTTCTTTAATTTGCTTGCATATCATAGTGAAGAGTGTGCTTATGCTTTAAAGTTGCACGTAGTGTCACATAGCACCATGATAAGTCCATAGATTGACCATCATGCACATGCACTCACTTATGTCCCGTGGCACTTTGAATCACGAAGTGTGGCTGTCTTCGTTGTTATATATTTCTTTCTCGTGGACCAAGCCTTCACCAACATGGGTCTACCAATGTGCCGGTGGTTGCATTGGAAGTATCATTTCACGTGATTAGAGCCATGCACTGTTAGTGTAGGAGTAGGAGTACTATTTTCTTTCGGTTGTTTGCTTGCCTGCTTGTTTTCTTACATGCTTTGTCTTCTTGTTTGTTTTCTTGCTTGTTTTCTTACTTCCTTTGCTTTCACTTTCACTTCTACATTTTTTTTGCCTTAATGTTTGTTAGTTCTTTTGTTTCGTTGGTAGGCTAGTCTTGCATGAAACCATGTATGACTATTTAAGTGAGCAGGGTAAAGTGCAAGAGGGATTGTACAACTATCACTACTTGGTTATCTATCATATTTCCTTTGTATGATGATATTGTTACTTTTAGTCCATGATACATTGAAGGAAAATATGTACTATTTGAAGTGAACCTTACTGTAAACACAATGCTTGCGCGCTAGCTAGTGTCACCCTCTCTAGTCGATTGTTTTTGTGTTAACCCTTGGTAGCTCAGTCAATTAGAGTAACGTAAGGGGGGAAACCTTAATAGGCACGTCATACATACAATAAACTACTTTTTTGCGCTCAAAAAGTTGGCATCCCTCTTGTGCCTCTGAAATGAATAAGTTCTATGCACAGTGAAAAATGAAAAATGAATGAGGGGAGGAAGAGAAATGCTTCCTGCGTAGGGAGGTGATGCAAGTAACTATGAAGGGGTACTTCCCAGGCTAACTAGCAGTGGATCCATGCTTGTGTTCCTATGTGACTCCACTGGGGAACTGTCCAGGCCTAATGGCAGTGGAGCAACACTAGAGATGAAACTAAGACTTTGATGACTATACTGCTTGTGCACCCAGATACCTCTCAACCCAAATGCAAAAACTATGTTTCCTTGGTTTGGAATGCGTGTTAATTGACCAAAATTCTAGTCGATGTTACATTTACAATCAAGCTAGTGTGAATCCAAGATGAGTTGAGAGCTGAACAATACCTCCAGAGGTGTTAGACTTTATTTTCACAAACAAGGTCCATTAAGAAAGCTAGAGTTCTACCAGTGTGTCACCAAGTGTTGTAGCAGCTACAACCGCCTTACAAAATTTTTCCTTAGCCTCTTTTGGAGCCTCCCTACCAACCTTGCACAACACTTTCTCTTGCTTCATCAAGTACTCAAGATTCATGAGTTTTCCTCGCACAAAGGTAGCCTATCGATCATAGTTGATCCATTCCCGTCATAGGCTACCCACCAGGACCTGTTCCAGTTGCAGGATAAGTAGCATCCCCTTGAAAATTGTGCACTCTTAGAGGGAAACTAGCATTCCCTCTAGGAATTGTGCAATCCTCTTTCACAGCCTGCTAGATTCCAAGATTGTGCAATCCTGCCATTCAACCCTCCCAGCAGGATTTGCACAAATTTTCCCAGCAATAGGATGTTCAGCCCAGGATTTGTGTAAATTTGGGCAGCATTGAGCTACTCTACCTAGAAATTGCGGAAACCCACTAGGTAGTCAACCCAGCTCCCAACTAGAAACGTGCATTTTTTCCAACAGTCGAGCAATCTCTTACATGTGTAGCTGAGTTGATCGGTTCCCTCCGGGACTGAGAAATAGAAATTTGCATGCATGGGTTGCTTCTCCAAAGGTATCATGCAAAGGAAACCCTTGTTTTAGGGGTCAATGTTTAGCATTTGGAGGTTACATGCAAGGAGGAATTCAAAAACCTCCCTCCAAGTGTCACTTCCCCTACATTCGTGGCATGCACATCACAACCTCGATGCAATAAAAATCATCAATTGGATGCTATGGGGCTCATTCCTCACATCAACCTTGTAGCTTTGACATACCACATCACATATAGGAGCATTCGACACATTCAACTCAGTTGTTTTGGGGTAAGCTCGCTTCCCATGCCTTGTGCTGCATTTGTGTCACTTTTTGTGTTTTCACTTCTGGGAGTACTATTTGCTTTATTTATTTAAATGCTTGCTCTCATTTACATATATATTAGCTTGTCCTAGCTCTGTTTCAGTCTTCGTTTATATCTCACTACTGTCGAATGCATGAAACTGTTTTGCACGGACGTTCGCCCAAATGACGAACTACCTCACCCACATGCGCGTTGATCTATTTTCTGAATCTTTCATTCATGTTTTGCATGCACTGTTAATCACTTCTGCTATCACTTAGTGTCACCATGCATTCATTAACTTACTTGGTTTGAGTTTCCTGTCGGCGAGTTAGGCCAACCTTGGCCCAGGCTCTGCCTTCACCAAAGTTACATTGTGCAATATTTGAAAGGAAGGCTCACCTTCCTCTCCATATTTGCGCATTCCTTCCTAGTAATGGCATTCAACACTATTTTATGCATTTATGGACGATAGTTGCTGCTTGGCCCAAGAAATTGTGCAAATCTGTCCCTTGGTTAGCAGTCCTTCCCAGTTGGAATTGTGCATTGTGCAATCCCATCAATTAGTAGCCAAAATGGACTATGCATCACACAGTTCCAACAATCATTCGGTCTCCTAGCCACTCAGACTATGCCTTGTGCTATCTTCACAGTTGGTCTCCCAACCTCCCGACTGAAATTACGCAACCTTCATGATCATTCACCCAGGTATGTTACAAGTCAGTTCTCATGTTAATTTTGGTTTTCAACTTGCATATTTGTTTCCATGAGTGTTCCCATATCTCTAGGTACCATAGGTGTTCATTTGCCTCTCAACAGTGCAGGTACAATGGTTTCCAAGAGAGTAGAGACAAAGACACCGTTCAGAGCATGCTTAGAGATGTAGTCGATCAAGTGTCTATGAGATTGCCTACTCATGAAGACATCAAGTTGTTCACAGACAAGGACATCAAGAAGCAACATCACAGTGAGCAACATCATGATCAACAACTGTAGTTAACATACTGAATGCAGTGAATGCAGTGAATACAACAGATGCAAGAGGAATATTGTTGACAACACAAAGGTAGAACAAAGTTGCAAGATCAAGTGGACCCATTTATAATGAAAGCAAATTTGGAGGCTTAGGCTATAAGGTGACAACGCGACATGATTATCGCATGAAGATAGAGAATGGAATGAAGAAGGAGTTGCATGTGCCGAAGAAAAATCTCAAGGAAGAACATGAAGCTGTGTAGGCCAATGAATGAGTTGTAGCAAGACTATGAACAACAGTGGATGCAACATGCACTCACTAATGAAACTGTGCCTATATAGGTTAAAGATCCATCCTAGTAGTTAACACGGAGAAGACATTGTGAGAAGTGTTGTTGATTGCATGCAAGGGATTCAACAACATGCATGTCATTGAGCACATGCATGCAATCCAACCCATTCAACACACTGACCAAGGTGAAGACAAGAAGCAAGTCCAACTAGGGATGAGCATGTACTTCAGCAAGATTATGTGCATGACCACTAGCCCACACTTGAAAATCAGCATGGACAGTATGCATCAGTTTGTTACCAGTTCAACCATACCCATGAAGACCATGCACATGTTAGCAGACGAGTTGGATGAATGGGCTGAACCAATGCATTGATTGTAATGGAGGCAAGAGTTTGCTTTAGCAAGATGTCACCACGAGTTTCATGCACACCATCACAGATGACTAAGC
This sequence comes from Pinus taeda, assembly GCA_000404065.3. Classification (NCBI taxonomy): domain Eukaryota; kingdom Viridiplantae; phylum Streptophyta; class Pinopsida; order Pinales; family Pinaceae; genus Pinus; species Pinus taeda. The sequence goes on along the minus strand of APFE031336735.1, from coordinate 131,482 downwards.
TTGGCATCATCTCACTAGCTTCACCATCATAAACATGTCAAAGAATTGGTCTCATCACAACGGACTGAGTGTCAATGATGCCTTGCAAGGCTTGCTCAAGCTATGTTGTCTCACATCAGTACATGTGCATTGTAATGTGGAGTCATATCAAGTGTAAGTCGTGTCAATAGTTGGATGCAATAGTCATAGAGTAGGTGAAAAGCCATGAGGGTAGTTGAACTATCAAAAATGGGAATGTCAAGGGTCACCCCACGCTCTACTATAAATAGTCCCTCATAACTCATTCGAGAGGCTTATGGTCGGCCAAGCTTCTACTAAGACTATTTCGAAGGAGGCTTGGACAATATTGTAATGTGCCTTGGCTTCTCCATTTCACGGAGCTAGTACATGTCTTTGGTGGAGCAGGAGGATGTGGCTATAACGTTCCGCTATTAGGGATAACAGGTTTGCATGGATGTATTGTATGATTCTAACTTACACTTATTTATATAATAAGAGCCAACACATTTTCATGCATATGTTGTTATTGTAGTTGGACAACTCTGGTTATTTTAATGATATGTGTTAATTAACTTACGTACTTGTGTATGAACTGATTCACATGTAATTATATGAACCTTGTTGTTAATGTGTTGTATATGTTTTTAATGTTGTCACCCTTCGTATCGACTACTCTACTGAAAATGAGGCAGACATTTCACTTGAACCTTTCTATAACAACTGTCACACTCAACTTGGACTGATTCATGAGTGTTGTATGTGTTATCTTGCCTTGTATGATGTGACTGCTGCATCTGAGTGGACTTCTCCATAGGAAGCTGTGCATGTCCTTTTTGTTGTGTATTCCTAGCTGAGTTGGGATTTCTCCTTTCCAACGTAGAAGTCACCTTCACCTCCTTCCCCTTTCGAAGTGTTGGAACCTCTCGTACACCTTCCTTGACTCACTACATTAGTCATACCCTTACTATTGATAGAGTTATTTTAGTTGCCTCTGTGTCACACCGCAATCAAGGCATTACCTTACGACCCACTATTGGGACTCGTACACCAAACAGTTAGAGGTATAATTGGGAATTCTTAGTTGGGAAATCCCCTTGACATGTTGGTAGGTCCAACACTATCAACATAATCATAAACCTAAAAATTATGATTTCGATTTAATGGAAAGGGAAGCTACCTTTCAGAAAGAATGCTTAGGAAGGTAACAGAGGAGGAAAGTCACCACAAGGAAAGAAATCATTTGGTAATACACCATTTGAAAAGTCACAACAAGGTATGATATTTCCAAAGTTTGATCTTAAATGTCATTATTGTGGCAAGTTTGGGAAGTACTCTAGATACTACATGAAAAGAAAATACCATGAGTCCAAACACAAAAATAAGAGACACACTGGTAATTTTGTTGATAGGGGAGGAACAATGAATGATGAAATCAAAAAATTAATATTGTTTGTTATAGAAGCTATGTTATCCATAGAAATAGATCATTTAAATATTTGGTTTGTTGATTATTGAGCCTCTAAACATATGTGTTGTAATAGACATTTGTTTGAGAACATTCATGAACCTAAAAATGGTACAAATATATATCTTGCAGATGATCATAGACATGAAATAAAACGGTATGGTGATGTTCCAATGACATTACCTAATGGTCATATTAAACTAATTCATAATGTGATGTATGTCCCTAGTGTTAAGGAGAATTTGATCTCAGTATCTCATATAATTGATAAGGGCTTGAAGGTTGAATTTGTAAATTCCTTTGTGTGGGGAAATAAATGCAAGATAACTTTGAGGTTGTTGTAAGAAGACTTAGAATTTGAGGTTTGTATAATCTCAATGTGACAACAAGAATTCATCAAGCATTCACGTCCATGATAATAGAAACAAAATTTCATTGCCATCAAGCATATGGGCACATTAATTTTCATCGTCTATTACTACTAAAAGTAAAGAGGAATGGTAGAAGGGATTCCAATAATTAATAATGAATATTTTTCATGTGAATGGTGTGCATTTAGGAAGATTCACATGGAAGAGTTCCCTAGTTACATAAATAAAAGGAAAATGGATGTTTTAGAACTTTTGCATACAAATAAATGTGGTCCAGTGGAGACTAGATAATTAGGTGGAGAATATTATTTTTTGATACTTATTGATGGCTGTATGAAATATACATGGGTATACTTCATGAGAAAGAAGAGAAAAGTATTTCAATATTTAAAGTAGTTCAAAACTATGTTGGTTTGTGTTATATTCTTTCCACAACTATCACACATAGTTAACCGGGGGGTTAGAGGGGGGCGAAGCACCCCCTTCGTTGCACTGATTACGTAGTGGGGGGG
>APFE031336735.1:100573-129114 GCA_000404065.3 Pinus taeda | reverse complement strand
GTGGGGGGGGGGGGGGGGTCACATGCGGTTTGAGGGGTGCAGGTAACCCCACTCTATTAGGTTGGGTGGACCTACCTATTGTTTTGTGCATGATGTTTCTCACATGGTTTTGGACACAATGGTTTTCAGTCCATGGTATTAGATGCTTTGGCATGTATAAATATGTATTGTAACATTGAAAGGAACATAATGAAAAATCAAGCTGGTAGTCCCAGTTTTGGGATCCAGGTGAAAATCTATTGCATATGCATTTTATGTGTTATGCTCTCTCATTGTTTATTTTTTGTGTTTTTAGAATTCGTATGGGAGTAATTTATGTATGGGGTTAAAAGCTACATTTGGTATCAGATTTATTTTGGCTTCATGGGGACACCTTTGTTGCTGAGGGGTTTCGCTCGAGCCTATGGTAGACCCTGTTCAGTGGGAGATTTGCGAGATTGATTCTAGTTGTAAAAGAACATGGCGAGTAGTAGAAAGATAGAGATCAAGAAATTTAATGGTTAGATTTTTGAGTTAACGAAACTCTAGATGGAGGATCTGTTGGTGGATAAAGATCAATGGGTAACAGTAGATCCATGTAATAAACCAACGGGAGTGTTTGATGAAGAATGGAAGAAGTTGGATTAGAAGCCTAGGAGCATAATACAATTGTGTGTTTGAGATTTAGTATTGTTGAATGTATCAAGGGAAGCTACGGTGAAGGCTTTGTGGGAAAAGTTAGGGACTTTGTACCAATCTAAGTCTCTGGTGAATAAACTATTCCTATGGAAAAAGCTGTATAACCTAAGGATGAAAGATGGAGACTCGGTGAAAGAACATCTGAACACATTAAATACTGTGGTAAGTCAGTTATTAGCTATTGATATTAAAATTTCATATGAAGATAAGTGCATCAGTTTGCTATGTTCTCTACTAAATTCACAGGATAGTTTGTTTATTGCAACGAGTAGCAACACAACTACCTTGTAGTTTGATGAAATAGTCTCATCCGTGCTAACAAAGGAGATAAGACGGAAAGATATGGAGAGCTAGAATGGTGATGCCTTGTCTATAGAAGGACGGTCCTAGAACATAAACAAAAATAAGTTTTTGAGTGGGAGATATAAATCTAGAGGGAGATCTAAATCTCTAGGAAAACCTATAAAGGTGGCGTGCTAGAAATGCAGAAAGGAAGGGCACTACAAAAGGGATTGTAAATCTAAAGCTCTTGACAAAGGAAAGGGACATAATGATGCTCCTTCTACAGAGGCAAAAACCACCTCAAATGAAGGTGCGGATGTGTACTTGGCTTTTTCAAGTACACATGTAGATAATGAGGCATGGTTGATTGACTCAAGTGAATCCTTTCACTTCACTCCCCATAGGAAGTGGTTCTGCAAGTATGAGAAATATGATGGTGGTGATGTCTTCTTAGGGGATGACATGAAGGCTATAATTGTTTGTCATGGAAAGTTAAAGTTGGAGTATCAAGGTGGAAGGGTTAGAACACTTCCAGATGTTTTGCATATTCCTGCGTTGGCCAGAAATCTGATTTTCGTAAGCAAGTTGGCTGATGCAGGTGTAAAAAGAGTGATCGAGAAGGGTACTGACAAAATGGGTTGGGGAGCAATGGTATTGATGTGGGGAGTTTAGATTGGAACTCTGTACAAGCTGTAAGGTAGCACTATTATTGATGGCCACAACAGTTTTGTGGTTCCTAAAAGTGGAGTAGAAAACCTAATGGTCTTTGGAGAGAAGACCATGTTGTAGCATCAAAGGTTGCAACATATTGGAGAGAAGGGCCTTCGAATATTTCATGGTAAATGTATGATAGAAGTTATGAGTAATAGCTCTCTATATTTTTATTTCAGTGAAAATTATGTATATGGGAAGAAAAATTGGGTGAGTTTCCCCTCCAGTGGTCAGAGGGCGAAACAAATATTAGAGCTTGTGCACAGTGATGTGTTTGGACCTATGAAGGTTCCGTCATTGGGTAAGTATATGTAATATGTATAATTTATATATGACTTCTCAAGGAATACATGGGTATATTTCCTTAAGAAGAAATCTGAAGTCCTTGACAGGTTTAAAGAATTTAAGGCTCTGGTGGAAAACCAGATAAAAAAGAAGATAAAGGTGTTGAGGATAGAGAACAGTGGAGAGTTTTGCAATAAGGAATTTGAAGAATTCTTCAAGAAGTGTGGTATAGCATGGTAGAAGACTACTCCATATACACCTCAGAAAAATGGAGTTGCAGAAAGAATGAACAAGACATTAATAGAAAGGGCAAGAAGCATGCTCAATAGTGCCAGGTTAGGACAAGAATTCTGGGTAGAGGCGGTGGAGACTGCATGTTACCTGGTCAATATATCATCTTCATCAGCATTGGAAGATAATGCTCCACAAGATGTAGGGACTCATAAGAAGCCTTCTCTTTCACATCTGAGGGTATTTGGATGTGATGCATATGTACATGTTCCAAAGGAGAAAAGAACCGAGTTGGATATTAAATCTGAAAAGTGCATCTTTATTGGGTATAAGGATGGTTTAAAGGGTTATAAGCTTTGGAACCTAGCAAGAAGGAAGGTTGTGTACAACTGAGATGTGGTGTTTAGAGAGGTGAAATATGCTATTAAATATGAGGTCCAACTAATGGAACCTGAAAAGATGGAGTTTGAGCTAAAGGTGGAAGAATCAGACTCTACAGTAGAGGAGGAATTAGAATATGAAGAGCCACAAACTCCAGGTGTGAGAAGATCAATGCGAGAAAGAAGGCAGCCAGAAAGGTATAGTCCATCTGCTTTCTGTTCAAATTTTGTTTTATCTATTATTGATGATGATCCTAGAACTGTGAAGGAAGAAGTATACTCAGATGATGGAAAACTCTAGAAAGAGGCCATGGTTGATGAAATGGAATCTTTGAATAGAAATCAGGCTTGCGATCTAGTGGAGTTGTCGGCTAGAAGGAAACCTATTGGAAGCAAATCGGTGTTGAAGAGGAAGACAAATGCAGAAGGAAAGGTGGAGAAATGCAAAGCTCAATTGGTAGCAAAAGGTTATTCCCAGGTGTCGGGAATTGATTTTGGTGATATTTTTTCTCCTATTGCCAAGGTAACTTCTATTAGATTACTTTTATCTGTTGCTGTTGCTTTTGATTTTGAGGTAGAACAAGTGGATGTGAAGACAACATTTCTTTATAGGGATCTAGAAGAGGATATATACATGAAGAAACTTGAAGGTTTTGTGGTGAAGGGTAATAAAGAACTGGTATGCAAGTTGAAGAAGTTTCTATATGAGTTAACACAATCACCAAGGATGTGGTATCATAAATTTGATACATTTATACAGGGACTTGACTTGACCAAAATCAAAGCATATAACTGTGTGTATTTTAAATTAATTGGTGACCGTGTTATTTACTTGGTCTTGCATGTGGATGATATGTTGCTGGTTGGAAATGACAAAGAAATTATCCTGGATTTGAAGACCCATTTATCCTCCAAATTCGACATGGAAGATCTTGGTGCTGCAAACTATATTTTGGGCATGGAAATGAAAAGAGATCAGACAAAGAGGAAGCTCTAGTTAAACTAGAGGAAGTATGCCGAGACAATATTGCAGAGGTTTAATATGCAAGATAGTAAACTAGTGAAGGTTCCTATTCCTGTAGCTGTAAATTTATCTGTTGAATAGTGTTCCAAGACACAAGAAGAAGAAAAGGACATATCCCATGTTCCATATGCAAGTGCAGTTGGTAGGCTGATGTATGCAATGGCCTGTACTAGACCAGACATTGCACATGTAGTGGGAGTATTGAGCAGGTTTATGACAAAACCAGGGAAGGAGCACTAGACAATAGTGAAGCAAGTTTTCAGGTGTTTGCATGGCACTGATGATTATGGTTTGTGCTACCATGGAAGACCAGGTTTGGATATAGTGTTTCATATTTGTGGCTTTGTTGTTGGAAACTGGGCCAGAGATCTAGATCAAAGAATATCTACAAGTGGGTATGTGTTTAACCTATTTGGAGGTGTAGTCAGTTGGATGAATAAGAAGCAATATGTAGTGGCACTATCAACTACAAATGTAGAATGGATGGCAGCCACTCATGCAAGAAAGGAAGTAGTCTGGTTGCAGAGATTGTGTTCAAGTATGGGGTTAATACAATGAATTATAAGGATAGACTGTAACAGCCAAAGTGTAATTTTCTTGGCAAAGAACCCTGCATATCATTGAAAGACAAAGCACATTAACATTCAGTATCACTTTGTGAGGGATATCTTAGAAAAAAAAGGTGTTGTTGGTAAAGATGGACACTTCGAAGAATACTGCAGATGCATTGACAAAATTTGTGAGCTCTGAGAAGTTCTCTAGGTGTAGAGAAACAATGGGCATTGTAGGGCTAGATAAATGACTAAGATCTCTTCTGGCCCACTGTGGAAAGAAAACAACAAGTGGGAGAATGTTTCATTGTGTTATATTATTTCCATGACTAGCCCATGTAGTTAATTGGGGGGTTAGAAGGGGGGTGGAGAAACCCCTTCGTTGCATTGATTGTGTAGCAGGCGGGGGGAGGTCACATGGGATTTAAGGGGTGTAGCTGATGATGAAAATTTTTGGCTTTGGACCCTATATTAGGTTGGTTGGACCTACCTATGGTTTTTTGCATGATTTTTCACGCATGGTTTTGGACGCGATGGTTTTTGGTCCATGGTATTGGATGCTTTAGCATGTATAAATATGTATTGTAACATTGAAAGGAACATAATGAAAAATCAAGTTGGTAGTCCCGATTTTGGGATCTAGGGAAAATCTCTGGGTATATGTGTTTTATGTGTTATTTTCTCGCATTGTTTCTTTTCTGTGTTTTTAGAATTCATATGTGGGTAATTTCTTTACAGGGTTAAAACCTACAAACTACAGTCGAAAAGAAAATATAAAAATACATCAATATTCTTTTTATCGAATCGAGGGGGAGAATATATTTTAAGTGAATCCTTTAAATACTACAAATACCATGGATTTGTGAAATAATACATAGTACCATATGCTCCAAATCATAATGGAGTAGCTGAAACGAAGAAAAAAATCTTCCTAGAATGTGCAAGGAGCATGTTAGAAAGTAAGAATCTTGCCAATTATTTTTGGGATGAAGCTCTTAAAACTATTCTTTACTTGAAAAATACAAGTCCAACTAAAATTTTAAATCATAAGACTCCTTTTGAAGCATTTTATGGTTATAAATATCAGTGGCCATATAAGAACCTTTGGTATCAGAGCATTCACTTATGTTCCAAAAGAAAATAGGAGGAAACTTGATGCAAAAGTTATATAGTGTATCTTCCTAGCTTACTTTTCTGATCATAAATCTTATAAGTTAGTTGATCTCCACACTCATAAAATCTTGATAAGTAGAGATGTATTATTTCATAATCTTGTAGATGAAGGTCATACAAATGAGAAGTATGATGCATGGCATAACCCTTATGACTGTGATGATGTCAAAGAGGAAGTAAATGATAAGAAATAATAGAAAGAGGAGGAAGAATCCAATCACATGGACAACTCTAGCAATTACAACACACCAAGAGGAAGAGACGATTCACCAAGAAGCAAGGAAATAGAAGAAATACATAAAGTACCAAGAAGGTCATATTGGTAAACTTAACCACCAATAATATTTAAATATTACACCTTAATGGCTGAAGTTATGAATTTCATTGAACATTCAAATTTTAAAGAAGTTAATGAACATAAAGAGTGGAGATATTTAATGAGGGGAGAATATGATTCTATAACTAAGAATGATATTCTGGAACTAACATAATTTCTTGAAAATAAGGTACACATGTGATCCAAATGGTTTTTGAAACCTAAATTTAAAGCTAAAGGAAGTATAACTAAATATAAGACTAGGTTAGTTTCAAAAAGATACTCACAAAACAAAGGAATTTATTATAAAGAAACATTTGCACCTATATCTAAGTTAAATACAATTATATGATTATTGCTTTAGCTACAAAACATGAATAGAAACAACATCAACTAGATGTTAAATCTTCCTTCTTAAATGGGGACTTAAAATAAGAATTATATCTTGTTCACCATAAAGGCTTGTTAAAAAGCGTCAAGAGAAATTTGTTTGTAAGTTAAATAAAGTATTATATAGATTGAAATAAGCATAAAGATAATTGTATATGAAGAATGATTCCTTATTTATTTAGAAAGGTTTTATGGAAAAAAAAGTGACACTAATCTATATATCAAGATGAATCAAAAGCGGCATGTTATTATGATTTATTTGCATGTTGATGATATTAGTATAACAAGAAATGCTTCTAAGATATTTGATGAAGTTAATGGTCAAATTTTACAGGAGTTTGAAATGAAATACCTTGATTGCACTATTGATTAGGTATTGAGATATGGAGAGATGGTGGATAAATATTTGTTATACACAGTAAGTATACTAGGAGTGACTGAAAATATTCAAAATGGACCAATGTTGGGAATTTTAAACTACCTCATGACAACGAGGCCAAATATAGCATATTCACTCAACATTATAAGTCAGTTCATGCACAAACCTCATGAAATACATTGGGAAGTAACTTGGAGAGTACTTGGGTATATGAAAGGAAAAATTAACTTTGGTATTAAATGCACTGATCACTTTGATGTTGAGTTGGAAGGCTATTTTAATTCAGATTGAGATGGAAATCTTAATGATGGAACATCAACATCAGGTTATGCATTTGGTCTTGGATCTAGGATTGTGGCTTATAGTAAGAAACATGTAATTGTTTCTTTCTCATCCACTGAATCTAAGTACAAATCTTTTTGCACTGCCATATGTAAAGTAATTTGGCTTAGGCGAATTCTTGAAGATATGGGATAATTATAAAAAAATCCAACTATTATCAAGTATGACAATAAAAACACCATCAAACTAGTCAACAATACTTTGTACCATGCAAGATCAAAACATATTGAGATAAGTTAACATTTTGTTAGGGAAAATATATAGTCGAAGCAAATTGAGTTAGTCTATTCTAATACCAACGAAAATGAGGCTAACATTTTTAGAAAGCCTCTTTGAAAGGAAAAATTTGAAATGTGTAGGAATTACTCGAGTGTGGTACATAGAATATTTATCCATTATAGGGGAGTGTCAGGATAATGGAGAAATATCTAGAATATTCTCCCATAATTAGATCTTGTTATGTGTTATTGAACTATTTGCATTATTTCGAACTAGTTTATTGGTAGTTCTTATTTGTTCAAAAATAATTTAATCATATATATGTAATAATTTGGTAGCCTCGTAAATGGAAGTGTTTTATGGTGTAGTCTTTTGAGTAATAGCTACATCTTTCTTCAAGTTATGTTTTTCTATTTTCTTTAATTATTTGATAACTAAATAATAATAATATATAATAAAATGATATAATTTATTATTTTATATTTTAAAAATATTAAATTACTTAATAAATAAATTATAATTATATATTATTAAATGATACTAATGTCATAAGTAAATGCAATTGTCTTTTTTTTTTTGTAGGCTGGGGCGGCACTCTCCGATTTACATGTCCATTAAGTACCCCTCAACGGGGGAAGGGTAGCCCAAGATTTGAACCCAAGACTTCCGGTTCGGTCAGACTTCATTTCCAATTTACATGTCCATTAAGTACCCCTCAACGGGGGAAGGGTAGCCCAAGATTTGAACCCAAGACTTCCGGTTCGGTGAGACTTCATTTCCACGGCCATTGCCACTTGAGCTACCCCATGTGAACTAAGTAAATGCAATTGTCTTTTCAAATGTCAAAAACAATAATATAAATAATGATGTAAAAAATATGTAATTTTTAAAAAAAAATGAAAAACACAAATCAAATTATAGATAATTTTTGAAGATATAAACATTTATTTGTATAAAACAAGTAACTATACATTTATAAATGTAAATATCTAAATAAAACATATAAAAATATGACTTCTAACCAATATAAAATGCTATAACATATATATAAAAAAAAAAAATGAAATAACCAATACAAACATTATATACAATTCAATTAAAACATTGGTTCCGAGTGATAAGTAAAATGATCTTGCCATTTAAACCAATCAGATTTAAAAAATTCAATATATTATTTTTTTATTATATATATGCATTTTAATATTTTATTATTATATATATATATAATTCATTTATTTAACTTTTATATAACTACAGATTTAAAATTCATCCTTACTATTGCTTTGGTGGAGTATAATTTAATATTGGATGTTCCTGTTAATTCGAGATAACATAAATATGTTTATGTTATTTTGTGCAATTTTCTTTTAAAATCAATTTAAATTGAAGCGAAATTTTGCTTATACAACCAGAAAACCCCAAAGTCAAGGTAAATTTTCTAAATTTAAATTAATAATGATTTTCTACTATTTCCATACTCTCTATTTCAATCTATATTTCCACTTCCACTACTCGTACGCCTCCTCATACACCTCGCATTGTTGCTGCCCACAGAATTGCACACTTTTGAAGCCATTCTAATACATTGTGCACTGTACAAAGTGATAACCAACTCTCAAGAAGCTAGGCGTGTAAAAATATAGATACACAAACACAAATATATACTAACACAGAATTATGTAAAGATAAAGGCTTTTGCTGTTTGATGGTATTATTTCACGATTTTGCTAAATCCATGAAAAGTTCGTAAAAATAGCATTGCATTAATACATGTATAGTCGATTTTACATTAACATGCAAATTCGCCAAAAAAAAATTAATATGTTTAAATATTTATTTTATTATACTATTTTTAGATTTATTGGCCATGTACATCAATTATCCTTTTAATTTAAAGGACGTATATTTTTCAATGCCACGAACATATCATATAAAGCCATTATAATTATATACTTCGTTTAAAAATTTCAAAGTATCGAATTATTAATGTAATTATTTAATGAATTCTTAAAATTCGGAGTAATGTGATGTTTATTAAGTTTTCTATACACTTCAATTAGAAACTAATTTGAATTATTCTCCAATCATATTTTTTTCTAATTTTTATTTCCATAGATTATTAAAATTGTAAACATATTTTATAATGAATCGGTGTAAGCTAACGATGGTATCATGAAATGTTAGTGGCAATACAAAGCACGATGAGGTACATTAAAAATGAAATCGGATATGATGTAAAAATATGAAATATAGGAAATATGAGGTTATTTTAATATATAATTTTTACTTGTAGGAATTTCTATGATTATGCAATTTTTGGTGGCAATGTAAAATATAATTATGGTATGTCATTTTTCATGCAAAATATAATCTTTATATTTTTTTAGTGATAATTTTAGGAATCTAAAAGATAGAATTTCAATACAAAAAATTGTATAATGATAGAGAATGTGTTGATACTATGCATAACTATTTTTCTAAAATTTATTATATTCATTTTATATCTTTTTAAAATGGTAAAGGAAAGTAAAATTTATATAAAAAATGTGTGAGAGAGAAAGAGAGACTGTAGTTTCATAGAAAACATATTTGTCTAGCCCATAGGAAAAGCACATTATAAGTAGAGATATAGGGACTTAGAAATTTATATATATATATATATATATATATATATATAATATATATATATATATATATTATATATATATACTATTATATAAAGAGGTTTCTGAAAAATTAATGTTTTCATGTGTTTGTGACACAAACTAAGAAGAATTTTCATCCTAAAATTATATCTGAAGCCACCAACTCAACAAGCACATATGGTAAAGCCTTCCTAAAATATAACATTGAAAATAATATTCATGAACATTATAAATGTTTGCTTCTTGTTGCTAGTAAGAATTCACAAAAAGATGTGTGCACATTTGTATTGAAAAAGAATTACTTGACCTAAAATTTCTCAATAGGAGCACATGTGTGTCCATATTAGGAAAGCACTATCTGTCCTAACCCTCATTCCTGACACCCTATCTATCCTACCCCTCAGTCATAATACCCCTCTCTCCATCCCTCCACCTATATTTCCCTCTATCTTCATCCTCAGCTCTCTCACTCCATTACTATGTCCCCATCCCGCCCCACTCTCTATCTCTCTACCTCAAACAACATATATCTCTACCCCCTTTCTCTCTCCCCCTTTCTCTTCCTCCATTTTATACCTTTCTACCTCACTTGCTATCTCCCATTTTTCTCTATATTCATTACCCTCCATCCATCCCTCCCTCTATTCCTTACTTACTCACCCCTAAAATATGTCCCTCTCTCTCTACATCACTTCCCAGGTCCCTTTATTTCTCTCCATCTCTCTGCCCTTTGCCCTGAAATCTACCCTCTTCTCCCATCTCTCATTCTTAGTTCTTGTTTTCCTTACCCACCCCACAATCTCCCTCTCTCTTTCCCACCTAATAATTCCCTCCCTCCCTCCCCCTCTACTAGGTTCCCTCTCTCCAAGTCTCCCACTCTCCCCAGTCCTCCCTCTGTTTCTCCTCTACGTTTTAACTTTGTAAAGATAGTTTCTAAAATATATTCTTAGTAAAACGAAAAAGAGGTAATGACACATACCTACACTTAAACACAATGATTTTACCTTAGAAACAAAATGCATAAAAAACAAAAAGATTTTGCAATATATTTTTCTTTATAACATTATTTAAAAAAAGATGTCTATGTGATTGCATCCATAAGTCACTGATCCCTTTACCGTGATTACAATAAAACCATACTTCTACATATAAAATGACAAAACCATAGGTTGAACCATATGCCTCAAAACATTTACAAACAAAAACCTTGTGCTACAAAACACCAAAAATAGATCGAGAAAGCACACAATAATGTCCTTTAAGTATGGTTCCTTCAATCACTAGATAAGGGCTATTTTTCCATTGTATAAACCCCCTAAGAAAGGGATACTTACAACCTACATTGAATGGAATATATAACAAGTGGGGTTATTCATGCGAAGAATATAATGCATACCTAAAATTATCCTAGTCTTTGTTCTCCTTGCATAAAAATAGTGATATGAGTAAATGATGAATGATCCAAGGTAAGAATGCCCATTGTTTCCTTACACCAAGAGAACTTCTTTGTGTAGAGAAATTTGTGAATGAATTTTTAACATTTTTCAAAATTTCCACCTTCACCAACAACACCCTCTTGTATTCAATCATATTATCCCTCATAAAGTGATATTGAACACCAAGATGATTTGTCATACAATGATACATTCAATTCTTCACTATGAAGATTGCACTTAGATTGTCATAATCTATCCTCACAACTCATTATATGAACCCAATACTTGAACAAATACACTTTAACAATATTTCTTCCATCCTTACATTAGTGGTTTCTTTGTGTTCAACTTTTGTAGTTTAGGGTTAGACTATGTACTTTTTCTTGCTCAATCAATTGAGTGTTCCTCCAAACAAGTTAAACACATACCCATTGGTAGATCTTCGACGATCTAGATCTCTAGTCCTATTTTCATCAACAAAGCTATGTATGTCCAACACACTATCCAATCCTAGTCTTCCTTGGTAGGACAATTCATAACCAATAGCTCCATTCTAATACCATAAAACCCTTTTTACTACTATCAAATGCTTCATTACTAGTTTTGACATATACTTGCTGAATACTCCCATTGCATGTGATGTTTCATTTGATATAGAAAAGTACATACATCAAACATCCAAGTTCCATGACATGTGGAACATGAGACACATATTCTTCCTCTCCCTCTACCTTAGGACACTAGTCTGTGGATAACTTTACACCCATAGTAATGAGAATATTTAGGAATTTACATTCTATCATATTAATCCTATACAATATTGTCTCAATATACTTCTTCTCATTTAACCAAAGCTTCCTATTTTTTGTATCTCTTTTAATTTCAAAACCGTAAAAGAAATATGCAACACCAACACCCTCCATGTCGAATTTAGAGGACAACTGAGTTTTCACTTCCTGAATGATTTCCCTGCTATTTCCATTTAGCATCATATCATCCAAAGGCAAGACCATATAAATAAAAAGGTCACTGAATAATTTGAAATGCACACAATGATCCTATATTCTCCTTTTGAAGACAAGTCCAAGTATACAGATATAAAATGTTTGATACCACGTACTTCATCATTATTTTAACCCACACAAGGAATTTTTTAGGCCAAATTCGTTCTCTTTCTTTCCCTCCACAACCAGGCCTTATATTTTATTCATGTTGATTTCTTCTTCCTATTCCCCATGTAGGTATTCTATATTCACATCCATTTCTTCAACTTAAATTCAAACATTAGTAGCAAATATAAAATAAATATAGTAGAACTTAACCTTGAAATAACAAAAAAGGCCTCACCAAAGTCAATTCCCTCTTCTCAGGAATAATATTTTGTCTCCAACTAAGATTTGTATTCTAACACAACTTCCCACCCCCTTATACTATTCTCAGTTAGTGAAAGGGTTGGTGCATCAAGGCACTCAATATCCATGGTCTCGTTGTGGAAACATGGTTTATGAAATTATTCACTTTCCCAAGTTGGTGAAACTAAATTGGCATGACACCATCACATTTATCTCATCAAGGGGTTTCAGATAGTATAAATTCTAAAAAAAATCCAACACTTGGATAAAAAGTATTTCCATGTGAATTTTCACCATCAAATCCCTACCACATGTGTAAGGACCTCCCACGTGGCAACCATGTGGTGTCACATCGTCCATTGGTTCTAGTGCATCCTCAGTTTGACTGACATGGCACCTACCACATCACTTGACCTTAATATTCTACAGTTGTAACACTCCAAAATGTCATATGCAAATTTTGGAAGTTCATACCTTTTTATGCATAAACACTCATTGTGCCTCTAAACCTCGAAATATTTTATCACATGTTATTTGGGCTCATGCCCACATCTAGGTCTATGATCCCCTTTCTATCAATATTGCCACAGAAAGCCTAGGCTAACTCAGAGCCTTCCCATCTGAGTCCTCTAAATAATGTTCAATAAGTGTGGATCTAGAGTTCCATATCACTGGTTAGGTTAGGCCCTACCACAGGATGCACTTTTTCTTGTCTGATTTGTTTTCGACCCTTATCATGGAAAGACTGGCATCACTTGGTCACATGCCCAAATAAATATTAATTAATGAATTATTTTATTTCTTTATACGGCTATTACACTAAGGTAAGTATGGCCCATTCAGGGTTTGGATTTATCTTGGAATCACCGTTTCCATATTCTCTGAATGCGTCAATGTCCAGACTAGTTCGACCTAGCCTAAGTCCATACTATTCACAAGGTGAATTATTCCTTAATGCATCAAGATTCCTCTCTCGGTTTGCTCTAAAGAAATTGAGAATTTAAATTAACTTCTTCTGAGATTTTAATCTTTCCTAAAACTTTCTAGAGCACAGGGATGAACCTGTATGACAAACTACAAGGAAGAATAACCTCATTAGTTCCCTTTGAACGAGTATCTTTGCATGGTGGAAACTATTTTGTACTTTGTAACAGAGGCTAGACATAGAAAATCCATGATTGTATTGCCTCATACTCTTTCACTAGACCTCATTGACTTACACAATACTTTACATATGTTTATACACACACATACACATACACACACACACACACATATCCTAATATATATAAATACTTCACAATGAGGAATAGATTCCACTAATAATATATTCTATAATTTCCTTTATTAATTCATAAAGAGCCTTATGAAGCTAA
The DNA here is from genome assembly GCA_000404065.3 of Pinus taeda. Lineage (NCBI taxonomy): Eukaryota > Viridiplantae > Streptophyta > Pinopsida > Pinales > Pinaceae > Pinus > Pinus taeda. The sequence goes on along the minus strand of APFE031336735.1, from coordinate 115,344 downwards.
TTAGTTAGCATCAACTCCTTCAAAGCTCAATGATAGGTATATTGTAATGTTTTTAATGATTAAATCTTGGAATCTAATATGTTATTGACATTTCATTTATACCTCTAAACAGTCATTCAAAATCATGAAATAAATCAAGAATACACCATTACTCATAGGAACATGCAATTACATCACATTCCAAGCGTATATAAATATTCATGAAACATATCTTACAACCCACACAAATATAGATGTCTAGGTTATTAATATCAATAGAACCGCATTTCATGTCATTTCATACCTATATCTATACAATTGAAATCTAATAAACCATATAGGGAGTAAGAATAACAACGTATCCTATCACCTCTCCACCCAACTTAGGAAAATTGAAGTTGAATCTTTCTTGTAGTTGTCCACCATGAAGTTAGGTCCATGGCCAAGGGAGTGTTCTCTTTAGGATTCAACCTAGATTTAGCTAGGATATTGTTCAACTTTCTAAGAGTGTGGGATTTTATAAATATGTGGTTTGTTGGTTGTAATTTCAAGGCAAGCATTGTAGGTCTAGTAGCACAATGCTTGGGTGGTTTATCCACCTATTGGGAAAGCATTAGGTGGTTTATAAACATCATAGGAAATGTCATAATGGTTTATCAACCCCTTTTGGCAACCATCCCTAGTAATTCCTACCTTTTATAGGCATTTATCATCCTTACAGTAAGCACTAAAGTGGATTATCAGGCTACTAGGAAAGCATTGGATATTTTATCAACCTCCCATGCAAGCACCCTGTTGTTTATCATCTCACTTTTTGGTAATCACTCATAACACAATTCCTCCTCTATGACTCCCTCTAATTGTTTCTCCAAATTAGAAGCTACAAAAAAATTACTCTCATGCATCAATCCTAAGACTGATACCCAGAGAAAATCTATGCATGTGAGTTCAAACTTTTGTTTCTTGTACTCTTAGGATCTTCTTCTCCTTTCAGACTACTTCCACCCTCGATACTGCACTCTCTACCTCTACTCCCTTCTTGTCATTTTATGTTCTCCACATTGTTGAATCAATATCTAGAAATTAATATGACAACTTACCATATCCATATCATTGTCATTTATAATTATTTAGTTGTGGAATGTCCTAGCATGCCTTCCCACCACTCAAAACTCACCCTAAACCATGGATCCATCAAGTCTCTACCTTAGGATATTCAAATAAATTTATTTATTATTTCATATTTACAATATATTGTAGCCAATCATGTTACTGCATATTTCCATCATACAATTATCATTTACATTTACAAAACATGGGTCATGTAAGGGGGTCTTATTAACCCCAACCCCTTAAAGGAAAAATGTCCTTTGTGCTTTTTTGTAACTAAAATCAAAAGAAAAAATTGAGCTCTATAAAAAAACTCCCGCATTTGATAATTCGTCAAACAAAAAATGGTATAACACCCTTATTTGGCATTCCATCTCCGAGGTGCTTCCTTGACCTGATCTCTAACTTGATTCTAAAGCATAAATTTCCTCCGATCTAATATGGATAGTGGTTCTAGTTGGAACAGTCTGTTAGGCTCCACTTGCGTCATAGACTGACAAAAAATGTGATTAGCATCATGTACATATTTCCTAAGAATGAAAACATGAGAAAAATTAACTACATTTACTGTAGGTGGCAAGGCCGCTTTATATAACATTGGCCCCACTCTTTCAATATACGAAAAGGTCGAAAATTTTGGGTGGTGATTTGCCATGGGATCACACTATTAGTGAGCTATTGGCAATAGAGATACACATGCTATTCTACTTTAAATTCCTTATGCATCCTCTACTATTCTGCATAATCCTTTTTCTATTTGTGTTGCCTTCAAATTCTTCTTGAAGAGAGGTGAGTCATCTTTTGGGATGTTGATTAGTGTCTTCTCTCTGATAGTTCCTGCTTCCACTTGGAGAATGAATATCTCTTACTCATCCCTGGTCGAAAATGGAGTGGCAAGTGTCAGAGGGGAAGCTTCTGGAAGATTCCATGATCTTCCACCTCGCATTTTGGTCCCTGCCATTGGTCGATTCCTGAAAATCGTACCCTACGGAGGAGAAAAACAGTATGCATCACACTCCATACATTGGGAAGGTGATATGCATTGCACCCTCTGCATGGAGCTTTCATTATGGTCCAATTTTGACCATTTATGAGCAGTTTTCAGTGGAGAACTTCTGGGAGATGATGTAATCAGTTGACCTTGTTCCTTTAGGCAGTGAAGCAACCCTTTTAGGGACTTAAGAGCCCTCAGTTATGGACATTTTTGATTGGGTTTGAAGTGCCCAAAAATGTATATAACAGTTGCCCCCTAAAGCATGAGGTCGTTAATTGTTTTTGATGTCGGGTGAAATGCTTTACTATGAGCATCAGAAGTTTTTCCAAGCTTGGAGTTGACTTGTAATAAGATACAATACAATACATTATATGACAACATCTTTTCATGATCTAGCTGAGGCAGGCATTCCCATGCTCAGCTTTATAAACTCATCTTCATGTACATAGGACAGATGATTGTCTGTGTGACAGACTGATGATATGGACACACCATCCTTTGATTTGGATGATCATCTGTTCGGTAATGATGTACACTAGATGTTTTTATATTCCTGCATATATCACAACCCAGATGGATGAAACTAGATCCGGGGACTTCAAACTTGGCCATTCTTCACTCGGAGTACAAGTCGATCCATGTGAAAAAATGTTCTGGAGTCGAACATGGAAAGACATCACCTGATTACCAGCCAATGATGTAAGCTGTTAACAGGCACGAGAGGAATCACCAATAATGACAATGACCCTGAAGGTACTACAGTACAATCTATGTGGTGTGAAAGAGGGACTTGGTGTCGAACACCACGCAAAATCTCTCGGTTGAAGGCCATTGATGTAAACATGTCGCCGAAAGTGAGAAACTTGCCATTGAGGCATGCAAGCTTCAAAGTACTGAAAGGGTTGTTCCTAAGTCAACTTCTTGGATAATGAGCTAATGTCGACAAGAAGCGACCCATCACAGGAGGGCCTTAATGAATCCCACATCAACAACAAGGAACGAAGCAAATGATTTTGGAGGTGAAAACAAACTGACGATATGAGGGTTCGGGGTGGTGGTCATGAAGGAAAGAAGCATGAATTTATTGTAGTGGGTGAGACTCAGGTGAATTGTCTGAATGACTTCTCTTGAACATATCGGTGACACTGACGATGGATTGGTAGCGTTAACCCTAGAGATGGATGGTGTGACAGACCAATGGTGAGTACCAGTGAACAGAACAACCCAACCAGACATGTATGCGGAAGGAAAGTGTCATGTCCAAGAGCAACTTGCTACCAATAAAGTTTCTTCTTGTTTTCTTCCCAATTTTCCCCAGTCATTGCTCACCAGTACCTCTTTATTTTTTTCAAGCTTCAGGAGGATAACATATGCTTGTTCTATAAACTGCCCTTCGGGCGAACCTATCGCTATATTTTAGCGAGCCTAGCGACAGTGAAACTCGTTCTCATCCTGTTGGATGAGTTTGTCACTATTAGTTTTAACGAGTTTAACGACAAATATAACTCGGTCTATTTCAATTTTAGAGAGTCTGAAAGAAACGAAAAGAAGATTCTGAAGATTATTTTTCATTGTATAATCCCTTAAGTCCAAAAAAGCATAAAATAATACAAAAGGGATGAATTTTCGATAGTTTTAACGAGCCAAACAAGACAAGCGCTCGATCTTTTTGTGTAATAATCCCTCAAGTCCAAAAAGATTAAAATCTAGAGGAGGGATAGCCCTTCTAATTCCTTTTAACGAGCAGGAGAGGCTAATCGCTCGGCAATCTTTTCATATTTTACGAGTCAGGTGAAAAGAGCTTAAAGAAGACTCGTTTTCGAGGAACGAGTGATGGTTTTGGGTAGCAGCTGATTCCAGGTAATGTTTGGAATTTTACAATCACGACAGTGTTACAAGGATGGCTAGCAAAATCACTCTTCGCAAATTTTCCTTGAAGGGGTAAACAATCATATGGGGATGAATGATTGGCTAAAAACCGAGTGGAGGTGATGGCGGGAACATGACCAAGGCTCAAAAGTCGGCGATAAGACATTCACAATGGTTATTTACCCGTTCATTTTTTAACGAGATTAAATGCGGGGAGAAACACTTGCTCATGACTTATGTTTATCTTTTAACGAGCATGAACTATGTGCTAAAACTGCTCGTGGAGAGTTTATTTTTTAACGATCTCGAACTTTGCGACAACATTCCTCACCAGTCAAATGATAGAAATGTCTCATTCAAGATGCTATTTTGAAGTGGCTTACGGGTTTAAAGGGTTAGAGGTCCTACAAATTTAAAATAAATAGCCTCTCTTCACTTGCATGTGGAAAGGTTTGCATGCCCCCAAGTATAGCATAAAATTTCTACGTTACCAAGAAAGTTCTATAAGCATAGAAAATAAAATTCTTTTTCGGTGATGTCTATCGAAACAAACAAAGTGGAGCGTCATCACCTGGCATAGCCTTAATGAAGGTATCTTATTCCAGTCTGTTCCCATTTTCCTGTGAGAACGGGTTCGCCAGGCTAGTCATATATCCCTCATGGAAATCAACCCTATACCCAAAGCTTTCCTGCCGAAGCACACCAAGGTGCATGCCCCCTGGGTTTTAGTCATATCTTCCTGAATCACTCGCACTCATCAGGTGGATGGATTGGAGACCGATGAGACATTTCTTGCATGAAAAGACCATTTAGGGATGGCATTTGACTATTTGTGATGTGTGAACCGGGGAATGGCATTTGGTCTACGAGCTTGACCATTCTTCCTTCATGCAGAAAACACATTACTCTAAAGAGTGAGGCGACAACGGCTCCCATGCAATAAATATAGTCACGTCCAAGGAGTAGATTGTAATCTAAAGGTCCTTGAACTACCATAACATTCATGTGAATAGTTTTCCTTCTCAAAGTAATGGGCACATTTGGAAGGATCCCTAAAGGTTGACTGGTTCCTTTGTCGAAGCCTGTTAGATTGCTTATTTCAGGCAAAAGCGATGGTGAACCAAGCGCTTTCCAAGCAGTTGAGGAAAGGATACTCAAAGAAGCCCCTTCACCAATGATAGTACCAACCATGACCATTCTGTAAGCTTTTACAATAATTCTGAATGGTACATTGGCGGGCAAGCAGGGTCTGCCTAGTGGATTCCAGTCGAAGGAAACAACTAGGTTGCTTGGTGGTGGGACCGAATAGATGGCCGGGTAGGACTTTGATGAACTTCCTTCCTGCAGTAAAGGAATGGGAGGACTGCCCCCAAGCTCATCGGAGTTAGTGTTGATGAAAAGAATTTGAACGGTGTCGTTCTCTTTCCCTTCAGTGACGGTATCGTTCGAAGATGAACACTCTTAAGGAAATACTGGGTCAACTGCCGTATCGACCCTTTTGCTTTCGTTTGCTATGGATTCCGAAGGTTCATTTTCAATGATAGGTGCTTTGGCTAACCACAAGGATGGGCCAGCCAAATTTTCAACCGATGGAGGACTCGACAAGAGTTGTTGATATCCAGGTGGAAGTCGTAACGGTGAAACCAGACGATTATCTAAAACTCTTTTAGACTCTTCAAGGGAGGAACAATAGTGGACGACGTGATCACCTTCACAAAACTTACAAGGAAGTCTAAGATTCCTTCTTTCTCCATGTGCTTCAGTTTCACTGGTTGACGGTGAGCATTCAACACGATCGCCAGACGTTGATGCTACCCGGTGGTGCAAACGAGGAGACCGGTCCCTTAAGATCCGAGGGATGCAGGGACAATCTCGGTGATAGTGGTCTCCATTGCAAATGACACAAGGAGATTTAGGTTTTTAATGTGCGGTGTGTGGATTTTTGCTAGATGATACTTGGTTGTTCTCTTACGATTTTGGTTCCTTTTACTTCTTTTCCTTTTTCTCTTTTTGCTTCTTCTTCTTCTTAGTTACGTGACTTTTATCTTTATCGGCTTTGTCAAGTGAATAGGAAGGAGGAGAAGGACAATCAGATGAAGCAGAAGGTTGGGAGGCAACTCTAGTGTCATCTATTTGCTGGTTAGACTATTAAGGAATTGTGGGATTCTGAACGACAGAGGTAGAGAAGCGCTAGACTGGCAAGTCGATTGTCAATCCTGGAAGTGACAAAGTGGCCATACGGGATAGACCAACATCTCCCTAAGATATGAAGGGACTAAGATTTCCTTCACGGGGAAATCCTTGGTTGGTAGACTCCATTTTCTCAACCTGAAGATCAACGAGGGTATTTGTGATGTTATTCTGATTTAAAATAAATTTTTAGACGCTTGGACACAACTTGTTTTTTGAATTTTAGAGAGTCGAGAAAAAAGAATGATGACTCTAGTCGCCTTCAATTTTTATTGAGCTTGAAGTGACAAGCGCTCAGAGGACCTTTTCCGTTAAGGAGTCTAAAAAGGAGCAAAATGGACTTCTCTTGAGATCTAAGCAGATAGGATTATGAAACCAAGTGTAAAACTGCAGAATACTTTTTACGGTACAACAATCAGTCTTCTCGAATGCTGTGTTCGGTGCATTATAATCGACAGGGCGGTAGACACGGCTTCCTAAGGATAAAGGATGTAGCCTATAGTGGTCTCCCAATATATACGCGACGGTACGTGGGAGCACAAGTCCATACTGGCACTTATCGTCTCAGAGTGGAGGAATCACCCAACCAGCACTGAAAGCAATAGTTACCAAGCTTTACGACACCGGAATACGTCTCTAGCCTAGGCCTCTAGATGTTGCGTTAACTGCCAAAGCGTTGTTAGATTCATTGAGATTTATCTTAAGTTGATCTTGCTTAGCAGTTTGCCTTTCAGGTTCACCACGTGATGTATGTAAAATTCCTAAATGCAGTCTAAGATGATAAATAGACGTTTTATCTTCTTTCAGCAATGAAAATCCTAGCTACTAAGGGGAAGAAAGTCAAGCATATTTTCTTCACAGAGCACATAGCACACACTAATATGCACAGTCCTAAATCCAGCCAAGCATTCAAGATGCAAATGCACATGCATGTATTGGTTTTCAGCTCCCTTAATGAATAAATGACACTAAGAAAACTATGTGCAAAACTGAAATACTTTTAAAGTGACTGTACTCAACAAAATTATTTTTTCAAAATGAAGTGAAAACAAGAGAGACACTTTGCGATTTGGAAACATAAATTGCTTTTCGACACTTTAAAACTAGTAAATCAAGTCTTTTGGAACAATAACTGTATAATCAACTATCTAAAACAACGAGATTGCTTTCTAAAACTAAAAACTCCAGCTATGACACTTTCAGATCTAGAGACGACAGTTTGACTATGTTATTTTTTGCAAAAGAGAACTAAAATGACGCACAATACATAAAAAAACGTTTATAGTTCTTTGCACTAAGGAGGTAGAATAATGCTAGAGAAGGGGGTATTCACAGAAGCACATTGATTACAGAAAACAAAAAATCTTGAATAAGACTGAAAACAGTGAGAAAAATCCACAGTCGGAGGGTAAAATCAGTCCTCCCTGACCGTCGCACCTGTTACACAGTGAACTCAGTATGTAGCGCACTTACTCCATTCGGGAAGTGTGACGCATATAGGCTGCCTTGAAGGGAGGGTGTGCTCGTTACAGTGCGAGAATTTGAATGAGACTTCACTCATAGTTTGCAGTTTAGTTCAGGTGTTTAAGCTGAATAGGTACAGATCAATGTCTGTAAAAACATAGGGGTGATTTTAAAGGTTACTAAAGCCACTACTTAGGGAAATTAGATTGCTTGCAGATCTATTGTTTAATTTATAAATAAAAACCTTGAGATTGACTGAAGTAGCATTGATATACTTTTCATTTGTATGACAAACGCAGTTCAAAGGCTAGATGGCTTGACTTCAGGCTCTATTTGTATGTTTATAAAAGAAACAAGGATAGACAGGATAACAAGTAATCTAGTCGGTCCCCAGCGGAGTCGCCATTTTGTTATACGGGAATAATGTCCACATGGATGCTGCTATTCCCACTAAGATGGGTGACTATATTAGAAAAAAACAACCAAAGTATACTATTGATTCCTTTTATGAAAATAGATCAGAGGAGAACCAAGAGGGCCAACCTGAGTCTTGCACTCGATTCCCTCTCTTCCTTGATAGAGTTTTGTTGCTTGCTCTTTGTCTGCTCAGCTTCAAAAGGACCTGTAGAATCACAACAACATAAAACTATGCAAGAAACAAGGATCTAAATTCATAAATAATGCAGGATCAGATATACATTAACCATATACAAGCATATATAAACACCAGTATATTGAAGGAAACAAGAATAGTTTTATTCAGATAAGAAGTAGCAACAGGATTACAACCATGAGCAACTCTGACCCAGCATCATCCTCCAGCTAAGAAGCCCTTCTTTCACCTCAAGCAAAGCAAAATCACCCAACACTATGAATGTACACCAGAATACAAACATCACTTCTCTATAGATTACAAAATTTCAGCCTCCGGATCTCTGTGATGAGGGATCCATATATAGATGATTACAGAGAGGCGAGTCATCTTTTGGGATCTTGATTAGTGTCTTCTCTCTGATAGTACCTGCTTCCACTTGGAGAATGAAGATCTCTTACTCATCCCTGGTTGAAAATGGAGTGGCAAGTGTTAGAGGGGAAGCTCCTGGAAGATTCCACGATCTTCCACCTCGCATTTTGGTCCTTGCTATTTTTCCATTCTCAACCATTGCACCCTACAAAGGAGCAAAACAATATGCATCGTGCCCTGTACATTGGGAAGGTGATATGCATCGCACCCTCTACATGGAACTTTCAGTATGGTCCAGTTTTGACCATTTATGAGCAGTTTTCAGTGGAGAACTTCTGGGAGATGATGTAAACAGTTGACCTTTCTCCTTTAGGCAGTGAAGCAACCCTTTTAGGGACTTAAGAGCCCTCAGTTTATGGACAATTTTTATTGGGGTTGAAGTGCCCAAAAATGTCTATAACAAATACCACTTACCACCTGAAGCCAACCCAAAATACCATTTACCACAAAACTCAAATCCTTCGTTGTTTAATTCATAACTCCTTCGGGTCCACCTGTGTTAAGTCCTTCCCTTTGGAATCTGCGATGCGATATATGTGGTATTTTCTATTGATCTGTGTGCCAATCCAACAGTCCATGTTACATCGTTGGATTGCAGTCCAACTCACTCAAGGTTGGTGCCGATATGCCCTGCTGAGCTTCGTCAATGCCATATCGTTGATTTGATCTAGACCATTGATCTGTCTAATCTGACGGATTCTGTGAAATGTTACTTCAACCTTCGCTTAGCTCTATTGTCCACCATTCTTAGTGTTTTTCTTCTGCGATAGTATTTTTCAATAATATATATATATATATTATATATATATATATATATATATAATATATATATAATATATATATATGAAGAACTTTAAAGGTTTGATACAAGATCAATTTTGGATCACAGATAGATCTTCTAGCAAGATATTGTGCACATCAAATGCAGATCGTATGTTAAGGTTGCAGCCCCGGGAAGTTGATGTACCAATTCACTCAAACGGGGCCCACAGTTTGGCATTTCATCTTCTAGGGTTAGGTTTTTGGATGTTTAGGGTTTTCCATTGTTTCTCAATAATAAATAGGCCTTCGAGCCTCATTGTAGGATAGTTTAGAGGCATGTATCCACCACATATCTTCTTAGGGATAAGCTACCATCACCTCAGTTGGTTCATTTCCATTTCTATTTGTAAGCATATTTCAGTATTTTACAGTAATGAAACGAAGTATTATTTCTACTACATCTCTATATGTATGATTATATATGTAAGTTGTTGCATTCCTATTTAGATTTGGATCAGGTGACCTATGAAATATTTCATATAAATAATAAACTAAAAAATGAAAAGGGAATTAAAATGTTAATGCATAATGGTGCACAAAAATATCGTTACCATGACTATTTGCAGTCAGTATGGGTTTATCATCACTTATACTGTCCTCCTAAGTAAGTATCAGACCTCAACTCTTCATGTCAAGCTTTGAAAATGAGAGAAAGACATTAAAAATCGGTAAAGCTCTGGTTTGGCACTTTCTCTCACATTTACCTGCGGGCCCGCACCCTTTGTTCATGTTACCTGCGTATTTGCACACTCTGTTTGTAAAGGGGTGGGTGCGTACCCCTGTAAATATCAAAGAGGCGCAAGTTTATTCTAAAAAACTCACTTTGGTGTATTCTAGATTATTCTAGAAGGAATTTTGACGTGGATTGTTCGCTCCAAGGTGGTTCATGCATCCCAAAATAGAAGGAACTAATCCCTTGATAAGAGGAGATATCCCTTTGAAGGAGGGCTTTATCCCTTTGAAGGAGGACCTACTAACTTCCCTCCATTGCACTATAAATTAAGGCATTGGGCTGGTTGCTGGAGAGGTTAGAAGCTGAACATCTTTTAGGGTAAATGCTGGTGGAATTGGGACTTCCTAGTTAAGCTTGAGAGGAGAGATCACATACCTTTTGGCTTCATTGGGAAGTGAGTGAAACTTGTCAAAGTAGAGGAGACTTCTTATCGGACCCTGGGAGGAGCTTGTACAACATCAAGGCACAGGTTGTAAATTTATTCTTTGATTTGAATTAATACAATCAGATTCATTTTTCTCAACAAATTGTCTTATGTGGTTTGTTTCATAATCTCCTTGATCATTATGATGGATATGCTTTATCATATTGGCTTTTCAGGTGCTATTTAATTTGTTTTCTTGTTTGTGTTTGTAGACTTGCTACAAGGGAGCTCATTTGGAGCAAAGGTGCGAGGCTTCCACAAACTTGCATTGGATCCAAGGTAGGACTAAAACACTTGTTTGCCTTTGTTCTTAATTGCATATTTAGAGAAAGATAGTTTTTGATTGGCTTGCTTGTCACTAGATATCTTTAGATACTAGGAAGGTCAATCTTGTCCGCAACCTCGACTCATTCCGTGTGACAAAATGGTGACTCTACTGGGGACTTGATTTTTTCCTTGCTTTTACTTTGACCTGAGAAATTGTGTTTTCCTTTTTGTTTTTGGCTTATTGTGTGAGGAATTGGGTATATTTAGTAGATCTTGGATTATTTTTTGTTTTTCATACCTTTGGGAGAGGATTGTACCCTCGGCGTGTGACACAGTGCGGACCTATCCGCACTTTTTCTTTTCACACAGATCGGTACGACACCTGTGTGAACTGCGGGCCTGTGGACCCTGTCAAATTTTTGAAAAACTTAAGATTTTCTCTTTCAATCACCTTAGGATTTGTTTATGTGTTTTTAGCCTCTGCCCAGATCTGCACGTGACTTGTCAGGAACTTTTCTTAGGTTAATTCCATTAGCATTCCTATTTTAAGCTTTTATTAATTGAGCGTTTTGAGTCTCTTTTTTGAGAAATTCTTAATTTGATTTCCTTTGGTCATTACCTGAAGGTTTGTCTCAGTCTTTTCACAATTTTGCATCCTTTTTCTTTTTTTTTTTTGCAAAAAAAATTCCCCCTATGTTGTGTATGTGTGTTAATCGCCTTTGAGTGTTTTTTTTTTGATCTTTGGAACTCTCACCCAATTTTCTTCACTTAGACTTGATTGGTTCTTAGATTACATTAGAATCATCTTGTGTTTGAGGATTCTCTTGCGTAGATCACATTTGCATAATTAGAATTCTCGTTTTCAGAATATGAATGAAAAATGTGCATAGATTACATTTGCATACTTTTCAAGTGAATTGTGCATAGATTACAATTGCATAGTTTACATTCTGAAAAATCAATCGTAGATTTAGATCAGTTTTCTTTGATTTGAATTTACATATTTTTATGCTTGTTTTTAACACACAAAAATAAAAATAAAATCTATTTTGGAATTTATTTCCATTAGTTTTTCTTGATGAAATTAATGCATTAGAGAATTTGTTATAGTTTCTCTTAGTGATCAATTTTTTGCATTGTTGGAAGTAAATGGAAACTCTCTCCTTACTTTAGTTAGGATTCATCGAATTGAAAAGATTGCATTACCATATTCGATTGCATTCAGTTTTGGGTCGGGTCATAACACCATTGGTTTCATATGCATTTACCCTTTTGGGTAATAACAGCCTAAATAACACAGCGCTTAATTAAAATTTATCTGGTAGTTTTTGCATTTTTAGGACTCTTTCCACCAATCTAGCTTAGGCTAGTGTCTTGGAATAGGTTTTAGTTAACTCTCCAAGATAGTAAAACAAACAAGTAGTTGATCTTGCGGTAGGAATAAAGTCCAATTGTTACATCTATGCTCTGGGGAAGCTCCTCTTAAAGGAGAAGCACGAGATCATATCTGAACCAGTGAGGTAATCAATCCTTCCTCATTGGGAACGATAGTAGATATACACATATTAAAAACGGTAAACCTCAGATTAACTATTGTCGAGGAGCCTAGGGTCACTTGTTGGTAAACCTTGGATTATGTCAAGGAGCCTTCAAGGGGATTGAGCTTTGTTACTCTGCCCTTGCGTGTGTATCGGATCGTAGACTCTTCCCCCATGTATATTTGTTTCTGTTGGTAACCTTGGTGGCCATAATCCATAGCATTCTTTCCTAAGATGACGGTGGAGGGAAGATCGCACTGTACCTGGAGCAGATGTCGAGAGACTCACATGGATTTTTTGGGGGGTTCTCTTCACTCGAGATGGTTTAGTGGAGAAACTTGTGCTAGTCTATTCATTAAGCAGGTTTTTGGGGTAACTGTTCCAACCGCCATTTCTGTATTGAATTTTGCGACATTGGATTTCATCACCAACTAGTGTTTTCAGTACGCAAAGTTATTGTTTGTGTGTGGTTTGACTCCTAGATTTGACAGTGCATGTTAATTTGTTTGTTTTTTTCTTTTAGAGACCATAGGTGTGATTTGTGAATTTTAATTGTTAGGTGTGAATTGTGAATTGTTAATTTTAGTTTTAAATTGTTAATAAAATTCACTAAAGTTGAATATAGTGGCAACTATTCCGGAATTTACCGACCAAGGAACCCTCGTTAATGAGGATCCTAATACTTTTCCTTTCTTTGGAAATGTTGGTCCTCCTTATATGGCTACTTTGCCATTACCTCGATTAACAATAGGTTTACCGATATGGTTATTTTCAACTTCGTTGACCCCAAATACTCCAATTGTTCCACCTCAATCGAACGCTTCACCTCAATAGAGTTCACCATCTCAACATCACCAACCTTCTGTTGACCCTTTACCTTCTTCGCCTAATTTTTCTTCCTCCATTTCTTCCTCTTCGCTTGGTAAAAGCCTTGATGCTAGTAACCAGATGGCTAAGAAGAAGAAGAAAGGGAAGAAGAAGAAGAAGCAAGATAAGAAAGAGGTCAACCAACCAACCATGGTTGTAAGTGTTAATTGTGTTGAGGAAACCTCCAACATGCATCACAAACCAAAATACCCTTGCAAGTTTTGTAAGGATGACCACTTCCTTATCAATTGTCCTGGTATTCCAAAGGTCTTGGAAGTATGGTCAGAAAAATCTCATCAACTTTCCATTGATTCATCAACCAGTGATAGTTAGGTTCCGGGGAAAAAGGGTAAAGTTAGGTTTCCTTGTAAGTTATGCAAAGGGAGTCATCAAACTCACATTTTCCCTCACATGGATGAAGCCTCAAATTGTTGGAAAACCTTACTGTTCCACAGCAAGAATTTCCAACTGGTTACCATAAAATTTCTCCCAACCTATCGTCAACTGATGGAGCGATTGATCTAATTTCAAGTACAGTCGATCCCACTTTTCCATTGGAGAGTGAAACTTGTGTCACTCAGGTTGATGATCCATTACTTGATCAAGTGGTCGATTCAATTTCACATTCGATCGATCCCACTTTCCCTTTAGAGAGTGAACTTCATACCGCTCAGGTTCTTCTTGTTACATCAGATTCTTCTATGTCGGGGGGGCATTTCACATGTTTCTACAGAACCCCCTCCAAATACTGAGGTCTTTTCCTTTGATTGGAATAGACTGACAGAGCCTCGTCTTCCTTCCTCCATCCCTTTCCAAATCATTGTCAAGGTTGGTGGTAGGGACATGCACCGCACACAGGTAGATGAAGGTGCTTTTGTTAGTATTTTATCCTCAACTTCTTGGAAAGCTTTGGGTTCCCGTCAGCTTGTGCTTATTACGCAGAATCTGAAAGCTTTTAACAGAACTATTAGTGAACCTTTAGGGATCCTTCCTAAGTTTTCTATTACCATGGAAGGTAAAACTATTTGTATCGATCTTATGGTAGTTCGAGGTCCCTTGGATTTCAATTTACTCCTTGGGCGAGACTATGTTTATGCAGTGAAAGTTGTCGTATCGACACTCTTTCGCATGATGTGTTTCCCTCACAATGGAAATATTGTGACTGTAGACCAGCTTTCGTTCCCTAGTCTTGTTTCAACTACCAATAATATGACAGCCCTAAATGTTCCTGATTCTAAAGTGGTATCTACCCTGCCACGGGTTAATTATGTTGCAACTGGTCCCATGTTTTCAGTTATCGATGTAAGTGAGCCTCTCACTGTTTGCTGATCTTCCTTTGATTTAGATCTGGTAATTGACATGGAAAACTCTATGGGATTATTTGAACGCAATGTTCTTATCCCTTTTGAGTCCCTTGACATGTGTTCCTTCCAGAGAACTATTCTTCCTTCTGATGAAGACCTCTTGGAAGCCATGATCAAGGTGTGTCC
>APFE031336735.1:56883-100553 GCA_000404065.3 Pinus taeda | reverse complement strand
TGAAGACAATTCTTTTCCTGTGTCAACCTCGTTAAAAAATGAATCAGTTGTTTCGAGGAAAGTTCCTTTTACTGTGTCGACCTCATTAAAAAATGAATCAGTGAGTATGAGGACAGTTCTTTTCCTGTGTCAACCTCGTAAAAAAATGAATGAGGTTCGAGGATAGTTCTTTGTCTTGTGTCAAGCTCGTTGAAAAATGAAACAAGGATAGGTTATATAGGTAGATTGTAGAGAGTAGACTTGAGCATAGTTCCTTGTCTTGTGTCCAGCTCGTTAAAAATGAAATAAGGAGTCATAGGTTATATAGGTAGATTGTAGAGAGTAGTCATGAGCATAGTTCCTTGTCTTGTGTCAAGCTCGTTAAAAAATGAATCAAGGATTTTAGAAGATAGTTCCTTGTCTTGCGTCAAGCTCGTTAAAAAATGAATCAAGGTTTTTAGAGTATAGTTCCTTGTTAGGTAGATTGTAGACAGTAGTTATGAGCATAGTTCCTTATCTTATGTCAAGGTCGTTTAAAAAATGAAACAAGGGTTTTGAGGATAGTTCTTTTCCTGTGTCAACCTCACTAAAAAATGAAACAACTCCCACGGGTCTTTCCAAGATTTCGAAAGTAAACCTTCATTTCATCCACCTGGTTGAATGTACTGAAGCTTGGAGGGCATGTACCTTGATTTGCATCATTATGCTGGGGGCATGCGAACTTATAACAAGCATAGTTTTTCATTTCAAGCTTGCTTAAACATGAAACTGAATCTGAGCATAGTTCTTTTCCTGTGTCAAGCTCGTTAAAAAATGAAACAAATCCTCCTCTAATTGAGTCGATAGTTTGACTATATCTCATAAATGTTAAGTTGTATATTTAGGTTAGTTATATTAGTTTTTTGCATAATTTTCTTACAGTTTTAGGTCGAGTCTTTCAAATGATCTCATAACTGATCCTTCATTTCATCCAACTGGTTGAATGAAATGAAGCTGGGGGGCATGCGCTCTAGGAGTTATGCTTAGGGGGAATCAAGCATAGTTTTCTCTCTGTTTCAAGCTTGTGTAAAAATGGAACTACTTTGGAGCATAGTTTTTCTCTGTTTCAAGCTTTTGTAAAAATGAAACCTATCTCGAGTCAATTTCGGTTATTTTCAAGAGTCGTTAAACTCATGAAAATCCTGAGATTATTTTTGCTATCTTTCATTCTCGTAAAACAAAGGAAAAAGCTGAGTTCTTTTTGTCTTTTCCTGCTCGTAAATTAAATTGAAATTCGGCCATATGAGTACATTTTTATCATTTTTTTTGAACTCATTAAAACTTACGAAAAAATGAAACCTTAGAGTCACCTTTAAGCTCTTTTCTCACCCCTAAAATATGAAAAGATTGCCGAGTTTTTCCTTTTTAAACTCGTTAAAATGGAACTAGAAAGACAGTCCTATTATAACCCTTTTCTAACCGTAAAAACATGAAAAGATTGCCGAACTTTGTCGTTTCAAATTCGATATTAGTCATAAAACGACGTGTCATTGATCGCTTTTTTACTTTTTTGGATTAGAGGCACTAATTATGAAAATTACTCCTTGGTCGTAAAGATCAATCGGTTCTCTCAAGTATTATTTTATACTTTCTCAGGCTTGGGAGACACAAATTTACGAAAAAGGTCAATCGTGGAGTCTTCTTAAGTTTTTTCGGACTCTCTAAAATTGAAAAATGCTGAGTTTCTCCTATACTGGACTCGTTAAATTTTGACAGTAAAGGACCTGTTCAACTACAAACAGGAACAGACCACTCCTTCTTAGGGTTCGATTTTAAATTAAGTTGGACTCATTCGAAGGATGAGCTTATGATCAAACAAATGTTATCCTCCTCAAGCTTGTAAAAAATAAAGAGGTACTCGCCAGAAATGGTGGGGGAAAAAAGAGAAAATGAGTATGTTTGTCATACTTTGTAACCACTCTTGAAC
Source organism: Pinus taeda (assembly GCA_000404065.3). Taxonomy (NCBI): domain Eukaryota; kingdom Viridiplantae; phylum Streptophyta; class Pinopsida; order Pinales; family Pinaceae; genus Pinus; species Pinus taeda. Next base: position 98,608 of record APFE031336735.1, on the reverse strand, counting down.
AAGACACTTTATTCACCTGGGTTGGGAAATCCTTTGCCTAACAGTTGATTAAACCACATTGAAAGTCTTCAGCCGGTTTCTGGGTATTAACTTTGGCTCAATTGTCATCAAACCATCTGCCGCATTGTTATGTGTTCAAGAGGTCAGTGCAAATAATCCATTCATCTGTAAAATATGTGTCATCCATCTTGACCATCCTTCAGTAAGTCCCTACAACTAAATTTGTTCAAACTTGATCTATGATTTCATGTTGTAGGCTTGCCTACGACGGATCACTTTCTATCGACTTTAGCTCTTTGTCTAGAAAGATGATCTAGAAATCGCCAATACCTTTGGATCTCCATGCCTCAATGGCAGGTTTCTCGCATTCGATGATAGGTTGCATCATTGACCTTTAATCAAAGAATTTCGTGACATATTCGACATCAACACATCTAATCACATCTCATGGATTGTACCAAGTACTTTGAGAACCATTGACATTATTGGTGGTTTCTCTCACACTTGAGAACCATTGACATGACTAGGTGAACACTTGCCCCTTAATGTTGCACAACTCTACATGATGTTATTTTTTAGATTTTTCAAGTCACTATCCCATTTACTTTGTTAGAACCATCATCTTCTTAGTGATAGGTATACCAACCTTGATCTATATTAACTCTCGATCTATCAAACATCGAGAGGGATCAAATCTCTTAAGGTGAAAAAATTTTTTTTTAGTACAAAACTTGTGAAAGTTTAAACTTTGAGAGATTTGATCATTTTCAGCATTTGATAGATATGAAATTAATAGATAAATGAATCTAAATTGGTATAAATGATTATATATATAATATTAATTATAGTTATTAATATTATAATGTTATTTATTTTATTTTCTTTGTTTTTATTTTTCATGTAATTTTACCAAATCAAAATGTTTAAATAACATAACATAACACAACAAAAACTCCTTAAAAATAAGGTTTATCTCCCCTGTCATTCCAACTTATTTTAGCTTTGAAATATTAATAAAAAAATATGGTTCATCTCCACGCCCTTCCAATTTAATTTAGCTTAGCTTTGAAATATTAATATTGAAGTGCATAACGATGCATTTCAAGTTTGGAATTATTTCATACATTCAATAAACTAATCCTTTTATTCAATTTCAAAACGAGTATTTGTTGTTTTGGGTTACTAGTATGAAGTTAGACTGGCGTTTTTAAACTTATATTTGCCATTTAATACGTCTATTCAGTAGTAGTTATTTATTTTTATTTATACTTGAAATGAAATTGTTCCTGCTAATGCACGGATTGGTAAGCAAAAAATTTAGAGATTATGGGCTTGTGATATTCTTATGCGCAGTGGGCCCATTGTTAAGGATTTCTAATGAGTAACCATACTTTTGAATGCCCATGGTGTTGATTTTAGTCAAGCATGTGCCTTTGGTTTGTAAGCAGCCAATTTCATATTATTTGAAGCATTCTATCAAACAAGCAATTCTTAAAATGATTATATTGGGTTGGTGGGTTATAAAAAGAAATGGTTCTGTATAGGACAAAAAAATCATTGTGTGTTTCTTTGTGTGTATTGTGTAGCTAGAGAGAGTTGCCACTATTACAGGAAAATTGTGTGGGAGACCATTCCTACAAATCGCATCACTTTCTCCTCTACAATATCCTTTTTTTGAGTCTGACAGTTGCTAGAGCTGGTGTCAACAATCTTGATAGCCCGCATTTGACTATAAATCCCAGTACTGATTTTGCAGACGGGCTTTCTGCTGTCGATGTTGCAAGCCAAGCTGGAAGCCTAAATGGGATGAACCAACCCTACACAGCACGACTCGTTGAATGAAATCATATGAATGACTCGAGTGCAACACGCTTTCTGAAGATCAAGTTGTGATCAAGTCGTGATGATGGGATAAAGGAAACGCTTAAGAATGATGAGTTTTTCATCAATTCCCAGTGATCATTGGCCCAAAATCATTGGGATACAGAACTGAGGAAAATAGACATGTTGTCACTGTGCTTATGAATGAATAGCATGAATCCTGCGAACATATATATGTTTGTAATAAAACAACCACCATTTGTGCCACTGCCATTTCATATGTTTCCCTACTTGACGGATTGATTTGTAACTACCATACACATTGTTCAACTAACTAAAATTTTGTATGCAATTAAAGACCATTATGCAGAAATGTTCCCATCAATTGTTTCCGAAGCCACGACCTTGGATGTCTTATGCAATGGTTGTTGAAATATTATTTTCAACTGCAGGGGTTGTCCTTTGCCATACCCCTATACTCTTGAATCAATTGCCATACCTCTGCATTGATGATTTTGCCAGAAAATAGCTGCAGCTCCAGTTGAATCAATTGCCATACCTGTGCATTGAAGTTTTTGCCAGTAAACAGCTGCAGCTCCAGTCCTTTTCTAAATCAGCGATTACACAACAATTTATTACAGCATGGCGGACTCCCACAAAATGATGGTAATTAATTGCTGTGTTTGTAGGATTTTAATTTTATTGTTTTTAATTCACATATGCAGTTTTTCTCTTATGGCACATAAAATATGTAAGTTCTGTTTTCTATTTTTTTTTTGTGAGTTAACTCTGTAATGTAAAAACACAGCAGTGTGTGTAAGTTTTTTTTTAACAGAGATAGTGTTCTCTCTGTAATGCACAGTAGTGCAAAAGTTTTTTTAATGTACGCAGCAGCATGAATATATGAAGGAAATTTACAGACAGGAGTGTAAAATGTTTGAAGGAAGAAACAGAGTGTTTGCAGCAGTGTTTTGAACAAAAACAGAGTGTTTTGTAACAACACAGTAGTGCTTAAAGATCTGCAATTTTCTGAGATAAAGGAAGTTGTTTTATTGTATCAGTTGTTTGTCAATTGTTTTACTGAATATAAATTAAGTTTCAGTTGCTATTTTTCCAGTTTTGTGTTGCCAAGCATTACTCTATTTTTCAGTTTTTTTTTATTTTAAAATATCAGAAATTTCCTGTTGCTGCAATACCAGAATTACGTTGCTGAAACACTAGTGTAAGCAAAGCAATACGTTGCTGAAACACCTGTTTCAGCAAAGCGACCTGTTCCAGCAGAGCGATTTTTTTTCTGTTTTCGCTGTGTCAAACAGAGCGTTGTTCTCTGATCTTTTCTGTTTGAAATCACCCTCAAAATTCCAACAATGGTGTAGGAGGTGCCACGATTGACCAACTCCAATTGGTACGTTAATATTTTAATAAAAGTGTATTCCATATGTAAGTACTATTACACAGGAGAGTGAGGTGCTCTAAAATACCTATTCAGATCACGTCCCATTATTTCATTTTTTATTCGAACATTCTACAAATGGTGATTTAGAGAGCCTCAGAACTAGCTGGGTTTTTTACGTTTTGAAAGCTTAGTGATGGTCTCCGCAATTCTTGTTATCTTTGCGAAATTTTGTCACATATAAGGCAAATTATACTAATTTCTTTATAAATGTATCAGATAGAATCTCATTAGAAATACGCATGTCATAACATATGTGTATAGAGCATTGGAATCCCAATGGAACGCTATCACTATTTCATTGCAATGGCGGCGATTGTATCGCTCGTCCGACAGGGATTGTATCATTTGGAAAGGTCTCAACGGTGCACCGGTTGTATGCGCAAAGCATATATACCTCTAAATTTTATTAGCAGAATCTGAGTCATGTGAGAGTATTTTTCCTTCAACGTTCTGGAAATCTGGATGACCTTTAAAAATCAATATTTTTGGCTGGTTGGTTTTTCATGAAATGAATTTCACTCGGGAGAATCTCCAGAAGCACAATTGGTGTGGGCTTACCATATTCCAACTCTGTAAAGCAAATTTTGAGAATAATTTGCATATTTTCCTACAGTATCCTCAATCCCAGTTGATTTGGCAGAGATTAACTACTCACTTCGGCTTCGCCATTGTCAATGCTCCCTCTATCTATAAGGCTATAAAAACATGGAGCAACATGTACTACAGGTGGAGACCCATTCCTTTGTTAACAATCTGTACCATTTGGAAATGGCGAAATCGAATGATTTTCAAATGCAAGAGGCAACTGTTTTATAAAGTATTTGAATCTATCCTTTGTTTATATGAAGCGCTACATCGGCTGCGACATCCCAAAGTCGGACAAAGATGGAATCAATAGGTCAACGATGCCTATGGATATCCTATGCTTTTTTTAGGGGCTACTCAGCGTGACACAAGCACCTGTGGTGTTTATCTTATCTCAGAAAAAGAACAAGCATTTGACATACATTGGAATGGAGGCCCTGGAACTAACAACAAAGCAGAAATTATGGCCTTGGTTGGTCTCATGTCTATCTTTAACTTCTTTGGCCTCAAAACCCTTCAAATTTTTGGAGACTTGAAAGTCATAATCGACCATGTACTGTCTAACCATATAAAAAAAAATCTTCACCTCTCTGGCTAGCTGAACAGGCTGGAAGCTTTGTGGCGCAACACGAAAGACTACACAATCTCCCACATTGTCAGGGATAAAAACCGGAGAGCAGATGCTTTATCAAAACAGGGGCTAACATCACCACAAGGTATATGGAGGATGCAGATTACAGTGGACAACACCTCCCACGAGATCGAAGACTTTTCCATGCCTGGTACATATTTCTCTATTTTGTGAAGTCTAATCTAGTATGATTTTCTATTTCCCCAACTTTTGACTGATATTTTTGCCCTTTTTCCAAACATAATCTTGGCTCAAGGGACTGATTCTATAAGAACTTATGTGCATTATGCTATATATTTCCTATAGACCTCTATGTGACAGATCTGATAGGGCTACCTATATCATTTCTCTCCAAATGGTGTGTACCACATTTTTTTTTGCATATGAGATGGTTGCTTTTTTCATATCAGATGGTTTTCATATGGTCATTGTTGTACATAACTGTTGGATGAATATAATACAACTATATAGCTTTTCTAGGGCTGAAAAAGCATCCGTGTATGGAGACTTGGGCCATCGTAGACGTTTTTGCGGACAATTTAGTGGAGAACTTAATTCCAGTCACTTGCAAGAGGTAGCCATTCAAATTAATAAATTGGAAATGGTTCAAATGTAATTACTCATATGCTAATTAAATTGAACGGTTTTTATTGCTTTATGTATAAAAAATTAGTTTGCAAAAAATTAAGAATCATCGTTCAAGCAACTTTATTGGATCCATCTGTAAATAGCAATTTAGATAGTCTAGAAGTGTACACAGTTAAAATAGACTGATATTGAGAAGTCCATTTTGTTTATATAAAATATAATATTTTGCAGATGTTCAAGTAGCGACTTCTTGAGAATTATGATACAACTTTTTGCACGTTTTAGAGATGGACGTCTTCGATAGTCCGTTTTTGAAATATTATAGAAAGATGTTTTCTTAATATTCACCGGTGTTTTTTTCCTCAAAAAAGGAGGAGCTGGCAAGGATTATGACTAGAATAAACATAAATGAATAAACAGTAAAGATCGAAAATTCACTGGCTTTCATGCTCAAACCTAAGCTAATACCAAGTCTTATAAGTCAATTTATAATTCAATATGAGATTTTTGGTACATAAATCTCTAGTAAATGAGAAATTTACTATGAAATTTATCTTCTTTGTTTTAAAAACATAACATTCTTATGGTCCAATTGGACTAAGAGTATAGCTAAGAAGCTTAATGTCATAAAATAAATTTAATTTAAAGTAGTTCTAAATTCAACCACTTATCACAACTTTAGATATTGAGACGCTGATTTTTTTGGAAAATAATGAAAATTAATTAGAATTTTAGATTTTAAAATAGGTTACTCAAAAAAAATATTTTGAGAGAAATCATGGGTTGTCCAAAGGAATTATTGATAATTTTAGATAACCAAACATAATAAGAAAATACAACATTTCTTCCATATCTGTAAAGCACTTTAGATTAGTAAAATCTACCATATACAAAAACACATACATAAATTTAAATTTAAATTACACAAATTTATGAATGTATGTATAAATATTGGTATATTTAGTTAATGTTATAATTTTAACATGTAATAGTTTTTGTAATATAATAAGATATATAAATATGTTATCACTGGTTAAATAAAAGAAATTTTACAAATTTTAAATGTTGTAATATTTGCACGAGGGAGACTTTGTCATTGTAACATTATATTTGAAAATGATAAAATAAACTTATATTAACAAATTAAAAAATTAATAATAAAAAAATTTATGGTTACCATAAATAGAATAATTTAATTTTCACTTTCATTTAACATCAATTTTTAATGGAGAGATAAAGTAATTGAAAATTTGAAAAATAAATTACTACCTAGTGATGGAGTTATGTTTTTTCTCCATACTTAATTTTTTTAATAGATATTATATGATATGTAATTAATTCCATATGTAATATTTAAAACACAAATATATTAATAACGAAAAATTACTATTCACATAAACAAATTATTTCAATGTCCATATCAAATAACATATTTTTTTTTATCAACTTTATAAAGAAAAATAAAAGAATATAACATTTTACTTATACTTATATTTATTTTTATTTTCTTGTTTTTCTTATTATATTTATTTATATTTTTAATTTTTCATTAATGAGTGAGAAGTGTAATATTTTCAATTGATCTGTAATATTTTTAAAATGTTATAATAAAATATTTAATGTAAATCATAAATCAAATATAATTAGATGGTAAGGCATTCCCCTCTGAAAATCACTCTCTTATTTGCTTTCCTGTCATCATTTGTGCCATTTGATCATTTGTTAGACAATTAAATTATTGTTATTCGTTGATTTGAATGAAAGGATGGTTCCCAGCCACTTTCCCAACCACACAAGATTGTCGCAAATGCATAGCATGGTTCGCATGTCCTGCAACACTGGCCTCATTTCCACATACCGAGGTCGTTGATGTATGTTGCTGCCATCGACACGGCTGCAGGTAATGAAGTCTAGAATTGCAGCAATCGCTTTCCCAACTGCACAAAGCTATGGCAGATGCATATCATGGTCATGCATTCTGCAACACTGGCCTCATTTCCAAATACTGAGGTTGTTCAAGCATGCTGCTTCCATTGATGCAACGGAAAGTAATGTAGTCTACGACAACAACACTAGCAGAAGAGCAAGAGTGCTAGGACCATTTGGGTTGCTAGTTGCAGGTAGGGTGTAGACCCAACAATATTGTCCACATGGGTTTTGCAATTCCACCACATGGATTTTGTAGGTTAGCATCTCTTCATTCCTCAAAGTAGGTGGGCTCAAAAGCAGATTGCTAAATCCCACCCATAAGTGAAGAAAGCTAGAAGTTAGTAACTTTAGTTTTTGAAGAAAAAAGACATAAGATCTTAGGTGTTGGAGGATGTTATCTAATAAGGAATCTTCCTCCGTTCCCATGGTTTCTACTCACATTGTCTCATATGAGGATTGGAAATATGGTATTGGTTCACAAGCCCTATTCATTCCTCTTTAAAATTACATTAGAATCAATTATGGTAAATATTGTGTTAGGTAGGGGATCCCATCACTAATCACACATGTTGGGAAAGGCCAGGCAAATGCAGTTTGAAGATCCTTGTACTGCAGATGATCAAAAAGAGTTTGGTTTTTGTAATCACCTTTGCATGTTAGAAGAGCATAATGAAATTGATGTTGTTCCATGAGGTCTTACTATACAGAGAAATTATGGCATGCTCTAGTGAAGAAAACTGCCTCAATGGCATCCTCTACAGGTCACATTGTTGCATATGGTCATGTTTTTTATTGCCATCATTCCAATAACATACCACATCATGTGGTTTTTGTTATTGACAAATCTGGTTCAATGTCTAGTCTTGATATAAAACAAACCATGGCCAAATTTATATCTCAACACAGTTGTAGGCTTGGTTGTGTATATGAGGCTATCGTTCGATTCATTACTACCAGACATAGAACTAGTAGTGATGATTTTTTATCTATGGTTCTCTTTGACAATACAACAATAGTTTCTCTAGAAATGCAAGAGATGAAGGAAGATAGAGTGGATAGTCTTATTCAATATGTCGCAGTAGTTGGAACCAATTATTCTTGTGGTTTGAAACTGACATAGGAGGTAATCCATTGAGAATCCAAGCATCATAAATGTGGTCAAGAAGAAGTCAACATATATTCTTTTGAGTGATGGTGGAAACAACGATGGAAGATATCCTCTGGAGTTTGTAAATAGACGGAATATGATGGAACCAGGGATGATATTCCATACAATCATGTTGGGAACAGATCCTACAATCGCTATTGTTCTTCTCAATTTTGAGGTCAAATTAACTTCAGTATAATTTCTTGCCATTCTAATATCTTTTTTATTTAACTAATCTGGAGAGGCCTTTGTGAGTTCAATTTCATTGAACCTGTTCATTAGTATCTAAAACATAAAATGCTTCACTATTGGAAATTTATAATTAATTATTTATCTATTTTATTTTTTTATCTCTCGTTTTGTTTATTGGAGCCTCAAGATAAACCCTATTGAAAGAGATGGTTGAAAGGTAAAAGCTCATTATTCCGTTCCATAAAGAGAAATCATTTCAGACCTTACTGATAGAGTCATTGACTACTACAAGCTCATTAGTATGGTTTTATGTACTTTTAAGAGGAAACAATTTTTCTTAGGTTTACTATTAACATTACTAAATGGTCATGTGTCTGTAAGAGAAGTTAAGCCATCCTAGATGGGGTTGGTTGAATGGAATGATAAAATCACACTATTTTGAATCTATATGCCTTGAATAAAATGCAGACCCTACCAAAAAGAGACACTAGTTGAACTGTTAATAGTTGAATTGTAATAGTCTAGTAGTTGGTGTTGTGCCTTGAAGAGAAAATAAACTTTCACTCACAATTTGTGTAACTTGTTGGTGAAGGAATAAAATACCTATATTCCACCTTTTTCTGTCTTGAAGAGAAAGTAAATCCTCCTATGTGCACCTTGAAGAAAAGACAGACTCTATTCTTATGAGCTTCGTATAAGAGCTACACTTGATAAATTGTGATTCTATTAGTGTTCATGGTCTAAACATTTGTGGCCAATGAATAAGCTCAAAATGTTTTTTTTGACTGTAATGCATGTCTTTCAGTTTTTTGAGTGACCAAATTATGATGTAAAATTGACATGCTACAATTATTATCATAGTATATTGTTTGAAGCAAATCAGGACGCTAATCATGACATGTGTTCCCTCTATGACAGACTAGTACTATGTCCTGCATTGCCCTCCATTTCTTAAGGATAGATCTCAAAATTTTCTTTGCATTCGACAATCTAACTTCATATTATTTTACATTTCTGGGGAAATTGCCAAACCTTTGATTCAAGTGGAAGGTCAATGTAATCTTGCTTTTTCCTTCACTACAAAATCTGCTTGCCAGAAATGTAACATCACTAGATAACCATAAGATATCCTTTCCTTGACCTTGTTAGACTAGCTTGCTTCTCACAACTATTATCACTAGAATTTATTTACTTTATTCTTTATGCATTATATGCTTTGTTAAAAGATATGCAGAGATTGCACTATCTACTCTGTTTTGCAATTAATACAATATGCTTGGGGTGTGTTTTACTTATATTATGCATGCAAACACCTAATTAAAACTATGTTACGCTTTATGAAAACCAGATGGATCCCAGGAATCACTTTGGCATGATGTTAGAGCACAGGATCCATTGGCAAGAGATGCAGCTAAGAATGATGTGGAAATTATAAAGTAGAGGTCCAACTCATTGATGCCTTATGAACTTCATGAGATAGTTTCGGTAAATGAAAAGGTCTTTGTCTCTGGTTCATTGCAGTTTTAGAATTTTTTTCATTGAGCACTTTTTGGTTGATGAAAACAATTATTTTCTATTAGCTCTACTATGATTCTAGGTAGTTAATGTTTTGAAGATTTTTTACTTGCTTCTGACAATCAAATGGGATAATGAAGTAAAAATCTAAGAGGTTGAAACGAAGAGAACCCTTGAGGGAAAATGGACTATGAACAATATGCAATCTAATGCGGGGCACTAACTCTTCACTTTGAATAGGGTCAATTTTCTTTATATTATTGAACAGTCTCAGTTGACATATCATTCTCATGTTTGCATCTAGCTCCCTTGTGCATATAGGATTTTTTCAATTTGAATAAGTATATATGTGTTTATATAATGTCTTTGGCAATTACTTTGTAGTTTATATGCCAGTTCCTTGTAAGATAAATTGCAGAGAATGTTCCTGGATTGTTTGGTTCATATAGTTCCATGTTAGTTTTATATTTCCTTTCTTTCATTTCTGAAAGTAAATAAATATTTATGATATTCATGGCAACTATGCCTCAGGATGACTACTTAAATTTTCCAACAGCATAACTTTGTGTGATACATAAAATGTAAAATATTTGCAAATATTTTGAAATTCATACATCATGTCATACAATTCAGAGCAGTAATGAAGCTAGTTAGGAAATATTAGATTTCTCCGTCTATAACATAATATTGTTAATATTTATATATATTACCAAAAAGTGTGGCCAAATTATTTTAATTTCCTTAATTTCTAGTAATATGCGTGTACTATACGGATGCAGTCCTTCTTTATTAGTGAATAGTCTATTTTTGTTTAAACTGTCATGAGGTATCTGCCAATTTTTCACATGCAATCTACAATAGTTGTAAACTACTCTATTTTCTTTCTTTCTTTGGTCACTACTTTTATCTCAGTCTTTGTGGCACATAGATCGACATTTAGGGTGGTTAATTAGATGTTGATGAATAAGCTAGTAACTCGAGATAGGGTAGTTTTAACATTTAGACCTAGCTCTTGTTGGGCCTTATTATAGGTGATTCTTATTTTATTATAGAGTATCATTTTTCCATGAACTTTTACTATTCCATGAAATTTTCCCATTCTCCTATCAGAGTAGAGAGAAATGTTCATGTGCTTTGCCTTTGCAAAAGTTTCCTAAAGCAAATTTCCGAAATAAGTAAGAATAAAATGTATTGCTAGAGATAAGAGATGAAAAAAATTGAAGAAAATTTGAATCACATGCAAAACTAGTGGAAAAACATGGAAACAAAATTCTCCTTAATTGGCTAGTGGTTTCCATCTATAGAGGAAAATTCAATGCCCCAAGATATTAGGTTGGACTACATTGATGAAATTGGAAGACAACTTGTTGTTACAATATTTGTAGCAGAATTTATTGAAAGGGATCCAACTAAGGCTGAGATGAAATAGCAGATGAAAGAAGCATAACTTGTTGTTGCAAGATTTGTAGTAGAATTTATTGGAAGGGATTCAACAAAGGATGATATGAAATAAGAGATGAAAGAAACATTTGAAGGTAAACACTGTGAAATCGTAATATATCATGCCAAGATACAATTTTATGTAGTGGTCAATCATGAAATGTCTCGAAGAAATAAAGAATTAATTGCTAAGATTTATATTCCATTCTCTGTTAATATAGTTTGTTTTTATTTTACAACGACATTTTTCATTTATACAGATATCTCCCTTGAAGATACAAAATATATAACAACAAAATATATTGGTAGATACAAGAAGATGTAACAAAATAGAAGAAACTTTGAAACGTTATTCTGTGGCATTAGAGAGATGGGCTCTCACTTGCATCTTTGGTATGATGTTATTCTGCAAATTTTGTATATCAAAAACCTATAGTTTTTTGCTAATTATTAGGGATTGTTCTTTGTTACCATTGAACTATGTAATTTGCAAGCCTGAGAGCCACTAGATTATTCGAATCAATGTTCCAATGGAAATAAGCCTAAGTCCACTTCTCTTCAGAGCCCACATGTCAAAAGAACTAAAGATAAGCTCACATGTCAAAAGAATTAAAGATAAGTGATTGCATAGGGAAGCATCCCCATCTTCGTCCACATTTGCATCCTCATCCCAGCCCCACACATCCCTTCAAAACACCAATCAGAATCAATTGGAGATGCTTTAGTAGAAGCCCGTTGGTATCAATCAAAGTGGCACTATGACATAGGTGGTAATCTCATAGTACTGTTCAGTATAGGTGTTGTGTGATAAATCCAAAACCCATGACGATTGTAGGCGACACTGTATGCAAAGAAGGATGCTTGAGAGCCTCTGGATTAGCCGAATCGATGTGTGACGGCCTACATTGGAAAGCATATTAGAGTTAGAAAACATAACGATTCAATCCATACAGAACTAAAGCCCTCATCAGCTGTTGGAGATCTTCGAAGTGGATGGCTAATAAAAATGGAGTTACATTTAATCCCTGAGCATTCTTAGGTCAAAGTCAAGGTACGCGGGGAAAGAATGGCAGATGGTCATCATGATTATCCTTTGAAGAAAGCTTATTCAGATAAGATAAGTAATCCCAAGTCCTCACCAGGAATTCAATCCAACAAAAGGTATGATATGAGTGCTGCAGTACAATTTCTCATTCTGATAACTATTTGGAACCCATGAAAATTGGTTGAATAATTTTGTAGATTGATGACCCTAGTTAGGCATTGAGATAAATGATGGAAATGAGAAACAAGGAATATATTTACAGGATTTAGACTGATTGATGCAAGAACATTCCAACAACTGTTTTGAGTCCTAACAATCGTTTTTAGGCTATAGATCATTTTGCAACTGTTGTTATTGTTGTTTGAAATTTCATGGCTAGAACATGTGTAGGGAGAAGGAGATGAAATCTTAGCTTGCTTTGATTGACACAATTATGGGTCTAGCTATTAAACATGTGTTCTTTCTGGAATGCCAAAAATTGAGTCTGATTAGATTGTGATGTGAAATTAAGTTATTATTATCATATATAAGATGCATTTGCATTTTCTTTCTCTAGATAGTAGTAAGCTTGCTGCACCAGAAGAAGGTCCAATACCCAAGTATTTCTTTGTGCTCTTTGTTATTGACTAAAAACAACTTGGTTGCAAGGCCAAGCCTTTTGTCATACATTTCAAATTTGTTACTTCATTTCATCATACTTCAAGAACTAATGTATATTTTTACAATGTGGCTACTTATGAATCTTTCTAAAGTTTTTAATTTGATGGAGGGATTCTTATTATTAGATTCAATCCCCAACCAACAATTCAACCATATTTCCCAAAACCAACCCTTGTTTTTCCATTGGCATTCCAATGGCTAACAAAATTTGGCCTCCATCACCTCTTTTCCAAAATGAAAGAGAAAAAAGGGAAAGTAAATAATCTAGCCTCTTCACTTAACTTTTAGTTCTTTGTGTCACTTGAACAATCTGAGATTGTGATCTTGAATTTTTTTTGGTCTCAAGTATCCTCAGCAGGAAACAAGGAGAAAACATAAACTATTTTATGGAAACAACAAGAAAGGAGCAAAAGGAAACATCTTTATGAAAACATGAACAGAAATGATTTCAAAGGGTAATTCATTCCAAGGTTTGAAAGGTTGTCTGTTAGTTGCTTGAAATTGTTTCCAGTAAATACAGGAAATTTGGAAACATGATTGACAAGGCTTTCAAAGGGTACTTTGTCCCAAATTTTAAATGGCTCTGAGGGTTTTCAACAACTACAATAAAATTTTCAAAACAATTGTTGACATCTATTTATCAAATTCATAATGCCCAGGCAATATAATTATAACAAATGGAATTTGAATGAAAAATCTAAAATGATTTAAAATCCCAGAACAGAGTTTTCAAACATAGGAGGAAAAATTCCTAAGATAATTATTAGCATCAAATCTATTTTTTACACATGGAATTTGAATGGAACTAGAAAATGATTCTCAATGCCTAATAAATTTTTTTAATTTCCTCAGTATTCAATTTTCTTAGTTCATAATTTTAAAGCAAGGCACCAATAAAAAATTGAACATGGTAAATGGCAACATCATAGTTAGTAATGATAATGTCAAAAGCCTATGAAAATTTCAGACCATGATGTTGTTTCTACCTTGTTGACTTGCTTTTCCCTCAATATCTCTGAAATCCAATCCAAGCCAAGCAAAATATGCCATCTATTTCTCCACCAAGAATTCCACATTATATTCTCTTGTCCACCTACTTCATATTCAAAAGCATGCCCAAAATCATTACATTCTTTTTCGATGATAAGTAGGGAAAGGTGGGAGATCCAAAATGGATATAGACTGTAGGACGGAGTGGGGAATCCAGGAAACTGTGTTGGACAATTTGAGGGAGGAAGGAGAGACATGGATGCCATCTATGGCACCAAACTCATCTTGTGCACAAGTAGTAGGGACCCATTACAATGTGTTGGCCTCTTAGCAATCAAGAGAATAGAAAGGAATTGAGAAATGAGCTTCTAGCCTTCTGCCATATACCAAAGTTCCCCAGCACCCCCATGTGTGAGTTTGTAGCCTTGTCTATTCTATTATTCTCAAAAAAGAAACTTTTAAGGCCTATCAAGGTTAGGATTCAAGGCATGAATGCTTGATGTTGTACAATAGGAGAATGAATGTTGGGTGATCTAGAAGAGAGTAGAGAAATCAGTGGAATAGTTCATCTTGGTATCCAAAGAAATGGTCAACACCATTAACTGATGCATTGCCTACATGCTTCCATGTGGGGTTCTTGATGTTGTGAGAGTACTGCATGAAAATGGTCATGTGGAGGAGTATAGCAGGATAGTCAGGGCTGGGGAAATTATGAAGGCCAATCCCAAACATGTTTTGGGGCTGGCCAGTTGTGTACGATTGGTTTAGAAGACTGATGTCTTGCCCCCTGATTCAGAGCTCCAATGAGGGAAGATTTACTTCCTTATTCCTGTTTACACCGTACAAAAGCAAAAGGGTTCCAGGCCTCATTCCAATGGCAATAAGCCCAAGTCCCCTTCTCTTCAGAGTCCACATGTCAAAAGAGCTAAATATAAGTGATTTCAGAGGGAAGCATCCCCATCCTCATCCCAACCCCTCACATCCCTTCGGAAGACCAATGTGAATCAATGTGAGACCCTTCAGCAAAAGCCCGTTGGCATCAATCAGAGTCGTACTATGACCGAGGTGGTAATCTCATAGCAGTGCTCAATAGAGGTATTGTGTGATAAATCCAAAACCCATTAGGATCAACGTTGTATTCCAAGAAGGTGGCTCGAGAGCAACCAGATCAGCCGAATCTAAGTGTGGCAGCCTACACTAGATGGAATATCAAATTTGAAAAGCATAACGGTTCAATCCATACAGAATTAAAGACCTCATCGGCTGTTGCAGATTTTCCAATTGGATGCCTAATAAACATGAAGTTATATTTGAGCCTTGATCATCCCTAGCTCAAATTCAAGCTACGCAAGGGAAAATATATCAACATGATTATCCTTTGAAGAAAGCTAATTCAGATCAGAGAAGTAATTCCTAAGTCCTCAGGTAGAATTCAATCCAACAAAGGCTATGATATGATTGCAGTGGTACAATTTCTCATTCTGATAATTGTTTGCAACCAATGAAAATTACTTGAACATGTTTGTAGATTAATGACCTGAGTTAGTCCTTGAGATCAATGACGGAAATGAGAAGGCAAGAATATGTTTACAACATTTAGACTACTTGATGCAAGAACTAATACCTAACTTTTATGAAGGATGTTATGTGGGGGATACGGCTTGATCATGTCACTTGTACTCTATGTTGACAACAATCCCAACAATTGTTTTCAGGCTACAGAACATTATGCAACTATTGTTATTGTTGCTTGAAATTTCATGGCTAAAACATGTGTAGGAGAAGGAGATGAAACCTTAGGTTAAATATATATTCTTAATACTTTTCAAACAATTTATTGTTTTTAGAATAATTATGTTTATGGTTAATAAAGGATAATAATTTTTACCTTCTAAATTATTTATGACATAATCGTGGAAGTGGGAGTGGTAGCCTTTCTTTCTGCCTATCTCATTCAAATGAGACCGAAGAGGGGCATTTCCTAATATTGGAACATTTGAAATCGAAAAGCATCCCTAGCTTAGTTGGGAGTGGTAGCCTTTCTTTCTGCCTATTTCAATCAAATGAGACTAAAGAGGTACATTTCCCAATAATGGAACATTTGGCAAGGAAAAGCATCCCTGGTTTGGTTTAAATTCAAAATGTCTCATCTCTATTATAAATTGGTTCAATTAGAGCCTATTCATCTCTATTATAAATTGGTTCAATTAGACCCTATTCATCTATGTTATAAATTGGTTCAGTTAGAGCCTATTTTGGTGGCAACTCAAGTTAGCCTTGGCACCTTAAAATTTGAAAAAATTAATTAGCTTGGTTGAATTTCTAAACAAAGAAATGGAAATAGTAGATAATGGTAAATGTTGATCACCTTTTAGTTTTGGCCACAACAATTTCTGAGTTAATGCATGGTTTTTCATATAATATTTGTGTTGGATTTGACTTAATCCAAATAAAGAAGTATTTTTAATGATTATATTTTCCAAAAATCGTATAGTATATAAATATACATAATACATGAATATAACTTTTAATTTAATGATTATATTTTCCAACGACCGCACTCAAAACCACATAGTAAATAAATATACATAATAGAGGAATATATATTTTTCTTTTGAGTTATGCATTTTGAGTAATGATTGGTCTATATTGGTCAATTTTAATGGACTACTCTTCCTAGAAAACAGTTAGCTCATGGGATATAGATGCAAGTGTCCAATCTATGTATAAAAGCATTATTTATAAAGTTGTTATGCAATTTTAAATGTGGAAATGCAACCATCATATTTCTCATGATGTTATTTTTCATAATTTAGCTCATCCATTATAATCTACTATTTGTAATTTTTTATTGAAACTTAAAAAACATCTTAGAAGATCAACAACCAATCCTTGTTACAAGCATTATATTATCTATAAATTTTAGATAATGTAAATCATTTAGCTTTATCTTACACCTTTGCATGCAATTTTTCTTTATTAATTTTTATTTTTAATGACCATTTACATTTATGCCTTACAATGTTTCCTTTGCAACTTCTCATGCAAATGCTAGTAATATGCATACTAAGTAAAATTTTTTAACATGAAGTGTGTGTTTGAGTGTGAATAGAGAGGTTGTGTGCATATTTATAGGTTATTTCTAATTCAAGGTATGAGAGAGATTTTTAATTTCTTCAATTTTTATATGAATTTGACGTGTCATGTTTAATTTTTTATTTATTTATTTATAGCTATTCATGTGGATTTGAACCTTGAATCTAATGATTACGTACTACTTATTACTATACTACATGGTGGTTGTCAATTGAGTTTCTCCAATAAGTATGTTATTTAAAAAATATTAATAACAACAAATATGCATGAATATGAGGAGGCATGTATTAATAATTTAATGTCGAAAATGTGTATCATAAATAAAATATTTAAATGTCCACTAGTAAAATTAAAACATTTTATTAGTGATTTTCTTAATACAACCATATATTTATCTTAACTTTATATCTACAAAAATCTTATAGGAATCAAATTCCTCAAAAATTTCACTCAAAAAGAAGTTTACATTTTAAAAGATTTGGTAACTCATTACTTGATCAATCGAAAGTTAAGATAGATCTATACTTGTAATAATTAGAAGATTATAGTCAAATTAGAAACCAAGCCAACATACCTTATCCCTTATTTTTTATGTGTATAAATAAGATTATAGTTTAACTTTTAATTGTTATTCATAATTTTAATAAAAATATAATAAAATATGTTCTCAAATTTTAAATTAAGAACTTTGATGAATTTATTATGAAATAATAATAATTATTTTGAGGTAATGGCTAAATTGCATTATAATATTTTATATAATAAATATATGACCAAATTTCCAATTCTTATAATATATTTATCTTATTTATTAGTTTTAACCAATGAATAATATATTATCTTTTTTAGTTTTAGAAAATCAATATTGTTTTAAAATATTTTTGGATATTTCAATTAAGGAAATCAAAAAAGCACAAACCTTTTTCTACATAATAGTAACTGATATTTAAAATAACTTAATATAATTGAAAGGAGAGGAGAATAAAATAATAAATATATATTAGACATTAAACATATCATGAAACTTAATCCTATTTGAATAGGATTAAACAAATAAAGAAAAAAAATAAAATACACATTACCAATAGACACCTTTGAGATAGAAGCTAAGCTACAATCTATTACTAGAGCTTCTTTGGATAACATATCAGCCATGGCATTATTTTCTCTCTATGTATAAAAAAACTTGCACATCGTCAAATTTCTCATGTAACTAGCATAGTTTCCTTTCCCAGTATTCTAAATCATGGATACTTAAGTCAGAACTTCCATTGAACCAATCTATAGCAAATTTTGAGTCTGAATACAATCTAAATAGGTTGACCTACTTCTACAAGGAAATCTTCATTGCACAGTAGATATAAAGGAGCTCAACTATAAATTTCTTGCATTGATTAATAGCTACTTTGCATGTATTAATTATATTTAGGGAGAAGACAATGACTATTTTTGCACCACTACATCCCTCTTACTAGCTCCATCAAAGAATCCCCATACTTTACCAGTTGGTGGCTCCATGTATCTCATAAACCTAATCTTCATCCCTTTTGGAGGTTTCAAATGCTTAAGATAAGGTGATCCCGAATTATATGCAATAACATAAGAGAAAAAGAAAAATGTGGTCTTGCCCTAACCTAATTCTACAAAATATAATGAATGAAATGAATTTAAGGGAAGAGGAAGTAAACCTCTTATTTCAAGTCCATAGACATTGTTCAGTGGAGTTTCAATTCCACCCTACATCAAGGTTAAAAAGAGAGAAAAAACCTATCAGGAAAAATTGTAAAAGGAAAGTAAATAAATAAATTAGAAATAGACTCCTCATTCATCGCACATAGAAAACAAAATTTAATATCTAACAATCCCACTTACCAAAAATATCACAAGTCAATATTTTTTATTCCAAAAGTAACTAAAATAAGAACATGCATTTAAAAAAGGCTTTTTCCCCCATAATAATCCATGCTACCATTTTGAAGAAGCAAAATGGATTTGGAATCATAACAACATATATATATATATTATAATATATATAATATATATATATTATTATTAATATAGTAATAATATATATATATAATATATATATATCATATATATATATATATAAATATAAGCAGTTATAATTTTATTTGTTTGTTCTTAGAGACCCATCGATGTCCCTTCTCCATTATCAACATCTCCCATCAGATTTCTTCATATTCTTGGACTCATTTCAACTTTGTTATGAGAAAGGATTCTTTAAGTAACACGATAAGCATTTTCTTTAGTCTTTTTTAGGTTTATACTCTGTTTAATTCATTCCCCACTCCAACAGGTATATCGTCACCCTCTTCTCACTCTCTGTCACCCAAAGCAATTTAAATATCCTCATCCTTAATAAACAAATATTAACTCGCCCTATTTCTACTACATACTTACGTATGCTCTTACCGTTCCTTCATTTTGTGCATCACATACCCCCTCGGCATCACACCACTAACTACACACTATGCTTCACTTGATACATGATGTTGACCTTTGGGTTCCTTTAATAGACTTATTTACTACTATAGGAGTAAACCCTTGAACATTTCTATACATATACATCACAACTCGGAGGAAAGAATCAATCATGGGTATTCAACTTGATGATATTATGCATTCAAAATTTCAGTACTCTGATGACTTCATACAAGCATTAATAGAATCATTAACATAAATACATTTTAGCTAGCATTGCCATATATCATTGTCATAATCCTACAGGCATAGTCGAAAGAATACTCACATATATCTAATGCAATACGAGCATCGGTAGATGAAATTCACTCCATAATTCATAATGCATCATGTAGATAGCTTGAACTTTAGGCTATACAATTTCATGCATTAGAACATTATTATAGGTATATAATATCTCATTCATATTTACTCACCATCTTAAAAACTGAGATAGCACATAAGTTCAAAGATGTGACAACATTACTATTATTGCATAAAACCCACATATTATGTCCCTTCACTAAATTTAACTTGGATTACATTTATGTGCCATAATTTTCACATGCATCCATATATAATCATCTGATAAACACCATTAACATAGGCAAATCTACTCATGCATAGTGGTCACATGCAATTCATTCAATCATCTCATAGAAAGGAAAACTCAAAAAATTTCTCATAGATGCTAAAGGAATTTAAAACATAGAGGGTAAGAAACCAACATACAAAACATCTGATGCAAACTAGACTATTTGAAAGAATGTCACTTGGAAAACCAAGAACCGAGACCCAACCTAGCACTAGCTTTCTCCAATTCACCCCTAAGCTGAGAGTTCTTGCCACAGAACAATTGCCTCTTGTTGATCTCTTCAATGGGTATTTAATACCCTCTTTCATGATATGGTTTCCATTAGTTGGATCCCATTTTTATGGATATTTTTACACATTTTCCTATGATTTTCTCAAATAAGCTCACCTTTCTCTCTCGCGAGGCTTTTCCTCATAAAAGTCTGCCTTTCTCTCCGAGAAGGCTTTTATGTTTTTCATAAACTTAACATCTTTCTCTAGCTAAGTAACTTAATGGATATTTATCTCCAATTCCATTAAGCATATCTAGAATTGGATCTAGAAGTCTTATCACGAAAGAATTATAATTTCCCATTCACCAATGGGATTTTATTTGGCAAGAACCTCATCTCTTGGGGTCCCCATTGCCAATCATTTTATATTATCTTTATTTATTTAACAATTGAGTATTTAATTTCATTGTTACATCTTGGACCTAGATTTTCTTATCTTAGGTTAGCAAAGTTTTACATAAAATGGAGGGGTATTACATACTCTACACCTTAAATTTACATCGTTCTTGATGCATCACTGCATCTTAAAATATTATTTTCCTCATTCACAGGTAGCTATTTTTGAATTTACAGGCTCCCATGGCCTTGCCATATGATGTAAATCTTTTGATATATATCAGTTACAAAGGAGTTCTACCCACACATGTCCTTCCATCACTACCAGTAACATTTGTTTCAATCAATTTTCTGAAAGATATTAGATGCAGAAACTCAACTTTCTTTACCACAATTAATATCATAACTTTATATAGAATACTACTATTTAAGAAACTATAGGTTATGTTTTATACCATTTAAATATGACTCCTCATGTATATTGTGTTTGAAGAAATGCATGTTCTTTCGCTGCATTCTTCTAATGCCTTTGTGTTCTTTCCGAACACTTACTTCCTACAATTCCCCAAGATTAGTCACAACAAGTCACACTAGCACATTTGACTAATCAACATGTATAAAATATAATATTATCTTAGTTGAAACATAACCATCAAAATCATATGTACCCATCAATTATAAATCGTTTGTAATCCACATAGGTTAGAATCGTAATCGCATGCATACAAAACTGAAATAAAGCACTCATACTTATTGTTGAATCACTTCTTATCCTCTTCCTTCAATACAAACTCCATATCGGTTTCGATACCAGATGATCACCTAGTTCCTTTTCTTCTGTCATTTGCACTTGTACATAAACTGCATTTCACACACACAACTCTACCTATATAATATCATCATGCAATACATGCATCTATACCAGTACCATATGTATTGTTTGTCCACATTACCACCTGTACAAGTGTACCTAATATCAATGTGCATAGCATGACATATCCTTCATCCACATTTTTTCACCCATGTTATTATTATGCAAAAAATTCCTGGAATTATTCATATTAAATTTTGGTAAGTTTGACCAAACAATGCTTGGTTTTTCAATTGGAAATTAAGGAATTTCATGGTCCTATTCAATTTCTACAATCCAAGCATAAGTAAATACATTTTTTTTATATTAAATTATTCAAGTACTTTTATCTAGCTAATCATTTCCATGTGTTTTTTGATTGCTGAATAACTTCAGCAAACTCATTCGTACTACAACATTATCATACCAATAACTCTGATTTTTGGAATTTACTTGGTCACTAAGCTAGGTCTTAATGACCTCCACCCAATCATAAAGAAAGATTTTAATCTAGTAAGACTTTTAGTATTATACTTGAGGTTTAATAACAACTTTTAGCCTTGTCTTTAGGAAAATAATTATTTGGTACTCAAAAGTACTCTACACATAAACTAATCACGTCATATGATTTATTGTTGTTCTTTTTACACTTCTTCCAACACCTTGTTGGCCATGAATAGTTCAGTCTATGTTCAAAAAAAATTCAACAATCAATATGAAAATACATACATCTCCCATACATGAGTTATAAATGAAGGTTACCATATTCCCAATTTCAAACCTTTCACGTTTTCTAGGTACTATGTGTACCAACGTGTGAACCTAAGTTATTCACATGTTTACACTTATTCTTTAAATGTTAAATCAACTCTAGAATAAAATAATATAGCTCAATTATCAATTATCAAATGAAATTCTTGTGTCATTTAGGCAGTACTTGTTATGCCATCCTATTCAGAACCAACAACACTATTAAGAAAATCTGGCTAGTAGACTTCTTCAAGATTGTTTCATAGTGGTAAAAAGTATACATTTCATATTATACAGTTGTCCAATATCTTTGAATATAACCATCTTGATTAGTACATCCACCTAACCCTCCAATATTGTTAAAGCATCCTATTGATTCAACAATGAGTTGTTGCATGGTTTATCATTCTTCATTCTAGAACCGTTTTTATATATCATGCCTTTGGTGCATGTATTATATTATTAACGTAATATCCTTAGATCCTCATCGCCATTTTAATGTGAAACCTTTTGGGCTTATCAAGGATTTGTTAATTCATTCAGATAGTATGTACTTCTTACTAGTCATTAGACTACAATCAAATTACTCCATTTTTAATTCAACAGCATAAGCACCAACATATCTAATCAATTTTTCATATAAATTGTATATATACGCACAAATTATTTTCATTTTATCACTTCCCATATGAAGTACCTTCACAAGATCTAGCATCTTTTTCTTGTTGCAGCTTGGAAAGATTTATATCTTTATATATTGGTGGAACTCCATTCATAATTGGATGGGTATGCACATCAAGATTGTGAAGTTTGTTCTTGCATGCTTTGAGTTGACACATTGGAGTTTGAGTAGACTCAAGAATGTAGCCTTGGAATTTTATTTAATACCATCTTAATAATATTAATCGAGAGGCTTAGGAGCTGCTTTTACACTTCCATTACATATTGGTACATTTGGGTGACAACCCCATTGACTTACTTATGAAGGTCATACCATTATTAATGTATGATATCTTCATGCATACAATAAGTTGTATTGCATGTGTGCATACTCTTCACAACTCTAAACCTAGTTCAGTCTTGATTTGAACATATAATTTATGTGTCTCATTTATGTTAGCTACAAGTATTCAGATATTGTTGTAGTCAAGGACACTTGTAGGTCCAAACTATGCATGTCCAACGAAATATGCATATGTTACTGAATATAATAAATTGGTAAGGTTAAGTTCCCTTCAATAGCATTTTCACGAAAAAGAAAAATTACATTCCAAAATGGATTGTATCATTACATGTAGATGCATAATCAAATATTAAGTTGAAAGATTTTTTTTTAGAAATACATAGTCTCATACAACGACCTGTCCTTCATGACCTTAACGAATTTTCATGGGAACCTTTACGAATAGATATCCTTAAACAATACCTTTATAATTTATTCTAGGATGGAACCCACCTAATTAACAATCAACTTCTGTTAATGTTGATAGTATGTCATGGACCTCTTACCTAATGATTTATATAGTTTCCATTTATATACTTTTATTTTTCTCAAGATGGTTATATGCTTTACTCCTCTTATCTGGAGGCGTTAAGTAGTTGAACCTTCTCACTCCTGAATGAGATATATATTCTTCTTGTAGATGTACTACCTAATATGAAATTGAATATATCACTACTACTTTAAGTATAACATCCTACTTTCGATGCAATAACCACACATTACAATTATTACAAAATTATTTATTCCTCTCACTCTAAATTTATGGTTTCGAGTAGTTGTACCCTCACAAGAGAATTCAACCATAACTTTAAGTTTTGGCGAATTTCTACAATATAACATAGAAGTTTAATCTTCACATCACTCAATAAGTAGGAACCATAAAATTTAACCAATTGATTTTTACCCATTTTACTTATTAAAATTAAAGAATTCATTATTCAAACAACAACTAACATGTTGATTATTCTTTTCATTACTCTTTACTCAAACAAATTTCAACATTGCAGAATCATTTATTTTAGGGTAGCCTTTCAAGGTTTCTCCTCCCCACATTCCTACTAAATAAATTCAATATAGGTACAAGGGTTAATTTCAACCTTGTTCATTTATATGAATACTCACTTAGAAAATTTAATTAATGACTTCATAAATATAGTTTAATATTTGACCCGTATTGTATATATCAAGAATCAAATACAACATATATTTTGACCCTCTAAATATACTATAAATCTCCACTTTGTTTATTTCTCAGGCTCGATTATGAATATCTAGCATCTTCAATCAGTTTTTAGCTGATGTTAATTTCTAAGAATTTGGATTTGTCCATACATGTAAGCATACAAATACAAGAAGGGGTAGCCACACAATAAGTCCTACATGCAAGCCATACCTAGGCATTTAATCACATCATGAGTATTCCCTTCAAACACAATACAACTTAGCAAGTCTAAAGATAAAGTATCATATTCTTATGTGTTGCAAAAAATAAAATTACTTGCTGATCTGAAAATATTACAATTCATAAGAAGAGTTGAATAGGCAATTTTCTGAAACTACTCGCCCTTTAAAAATTGTTGACTCTGGGGTTCAAAACTTCATGTAGTTATGCACAAATGTTCTTAAGTCACCCCACTTAGCCGCTTCAAGATAGTTATCTTGTGAAAGCAAGTGAATATTAGAGCTAATTGTAGTATTTCAGATCCTTAAGAAGACAATTGAAATTGGAAAAACTTAATGGAAACTGATCCAACACACAATGGTTTATTTGCAGTTCATGTTTGGTCTGATGCAAGGTTTTATTGCAGTTGGAATATCTATGCTAATTCATCTTGTATCGCATAACACCAACTTGAGTTACAATAGAGCACATGCATAGGCATATATTCTAACAATTTTCCTGGCATCATTGCTCTAACCATCCTTTACTAATATGTTAATGAAACTGCCTATGTCTAAATAATACATAATTGGTGCTTACTATAGACATATCGGTTATAAATTAAATTAGGTATACAAGTCATCTGCTTAATCATCTATGTAATTAACTAGTAGTATTTACACTTGTAGGAAAACAATAGAATGATATATCTTATTATGGTAATTCCCCTTTACAACTCCAAGTAACAATGACAGGACAGGTGGACTACAATTGAAACCAAAGGTGTCAATGATTGTGTTTGCATAGTGGTCCTTATTGAACTTTCTCTCCCATTGTGCTGTGACTTCATATGGTGCCAAGAGGCCCTTTATGAATTTCATATGTTTATCCTCTGGACCTTAGCATGCCTAAAGCACCTGCAACAGCCTGTCACTCTGATATTCTCCAAGAAATGATGCATAACTTTTTCTTTTGAGAAAAAAGTCAAAAATTCAGTGGCCTTGTTAGAGTCGGTGTTTTTCATGTTAATATTTCTGCCTGCCAAGATAGCTTCCATCATTCGATTTGCTCCCTATCTCCCTTGGGCAATGATGCAACTCAATGAGCGAGACGCTCCATGACATGAGCCACTTACTTGCCTACGAAGATGCATCTCTTTTGTATTCATTGCGATTGTTGGCAGGAGGGTCCCCATGTTATTCTGTGGAAGAGTTTGGAGATGACACCCGACATCAAAAACATCAGAATGACTAGACATAGGACGACTTTAGGATAACTTTACCATGCCATGCATAAGAGATATAGGGATAAGATTATGTTGTCAATATGAGGATCGAGATAATCATTATCCACACTACCCACTTTTATCTGCAATCGAATGCCTCCTGACCCATGGATAAGGAAAGGAAAAAAAATAAAAAAATACATTAAAAGGGAAACAACAATTAATCAAATGCTTCTAGAACCATGGAGAAGGCAAGGAAAAAAAAAGCATTGAAAGGAAAACAACACTAATCCAATCAGAAAGGCAATGTTTGAGTTTTAAATACCAATCTCCCATGCACTTCATAAAGCTACGAAAACCCAACATCATCGCTTAGAGTAATTCATTTAAACTATTATAGTTTTGGTGCACAAGCACACAATTTTTTATCCCATGATTACTTACAAGAAACTTTTTGCAGATGATTTTATCCCAGGGACAAAATTCAGGATTTAACTAAGTGTAGGATCGAATCCCAGGGACAATGAAAGAGCAAGAGGAGGGTGCAGTGTGCTAGGATTGGAGGCTTGCAGTGGGGGTGTTATTTTTGAAATCAAGAACTTACAAATACTGCCATCAATGATCTCGAGATCATTGTCAAAGCAATTTTCCTGTGTGTTTATAGTCTGTATTTAGCAATGGTTAACAGCTCATGCAAATGTAAAAGATGAGCTTCATGAGCTTAGTCACAGTGATCAAGGTTTTTATGACACTTACGTTTGCATTTAGAACCATGCCCACTATTTTAGTTGTCCAATCACCAACATTTCTATCTTTTGTAACACATGGATTTCATGTGAACACCTGTTGGTAGTGTCACTACGTGTAAGTTTTATTGTCATAACTAATACTAAGAGTTGATGTCTATATTTAACACAACAAGGAGAAGACTTAATTCTCTAAAACAAAATCTTGTTACAGAGTTTTCCCTCATTTCAAGGAAATGAGAGTTGAATTGTACTTATACAATTTGGGCATCATTTAAACTTATCATCGCATGGCAATGCCCAGGAGCAATAATATTCGTTGATAATAATAGGATTTGAAACATTACTCATACTCAGATTTTGGAAAATTATTCATCTAACATATCGAGAACCTCCCTACCATGTTTGTGTTCGTACTATATTTCTAGCTCCATTAACAATTACATCCGACACGATATTCGTTCCCTTATTTTTGCCAATACCGTACACAAACGTCATTAACATTTCCTTCCTCTGTATGATATAATTTATGTTTATAGGAGAGATATTCTTTATTCAACAATGTTTTTTACTTCAAGTGGTCAAAAGCCACATGTGCTCAAAGACCAAAATTTTAGAAATTCCAGTAATTACAGATTAACATATATGTTGGCAATGGTCAATGAAATTTTTTACCAAGGTTTGGTGAAATGTGTGGCTTGGAGTTAAGGTTAGAAATCAAATCTGATACCACACATTGACCTATTACTCTCTAAAATACATTAACTATTTAATACTTTTCATTCGCTACTTGCATTTACCTTTTATGTAGTATTACTTATCTCCACTTATCTTTGTTCATATTTTATCTTATCTCACATTACTTCCTCCTATCTTAATATTGAACAAAGTTCATTTACTCGCAACCATTAAATAAAAGAAGTATTTACAACATAAATAGATAGTTAATTCGAAGGGAATAACAACCCTATTTCGAAATCATCTTTTATTTCATGCTCCAAAAAATCATTTTAAGATCTCATTTCAACCTTTATGGATTCTCCTTGGAACCTCTTATTTGTGTAGGACATAGTCTAGTACCCTCAACTTCTTCATATATTATAGAGGTGGATTGGCCCATAGGCCAACATGTTTGAACTTAGAGCTCTAACATTGTTTTCCACAGACCCCCTAGGTACCACACCACTAACTACCTACTATGCTTTACTTGATGTGTGATGTGAACCTTTGGGTTCCCTTAATAGACTTATTTACTACCGCAGGAATAAACCCTTCAACATTTCTATGCATATATATCACAACTTGAAAGAAAGAATCAATCATGGGTATTCAACATGATGAGTTTATGAATTCAAAATTTCAGTACCTTGATGACATCATACAAGAATTATGGAATCATTAACCTAAATTCACTCTAGCTAGTGTTGTCATATATCATTGTCATACTCCTATGGGCATAGTCAAAATAATATTGGCATATATGTTATGCAATATGAGCCTCAATAGATGCAACTCACTCCATAATGAATAACACATAGCACAGATAACATGAACCTTATGCTCTACAATTTCAACCGTTAGAACATAATTAAAGATAAATAATATCTCATGCATATTTACTCACCATCTTAAAAACTAAGATAACACATAAGTTTAAAGATGTGACAACATAAAAATTATTGCATAAAACCCACATATTATGTTCCTTCACTGAATTTAAATTGGATTACATTTATGTGACATAACTTTCACATGCATCCATAAATAATCATCTCATAAACATCATTAACACAAGGAAACCTACTCATGCGTAGTGGTCACATGCAATTCATTCAAGCATATCATGGCAAGGAAAACACAACCAAATTCTCTTAGATGCTAAATGAATTTAGAATATAGAGGGTAAGGAACTAGCATACAGAACATAATATGCAAACCAAACTATCTGAAAGAATGTAACTTGGAAAATCAAGCACCATCGGCCAACCTACAAGTAGATTTCTCTAGTTCACCCCCAATTTGAGAGTTCTTGCCATGGATACACTACCTCTTGTTGATCTCTTTGATGCTAGCCTAAGCTGAGAATACCCACATTATGTAAATAAAATTGCATGTCACTAGTCCTAGGAATTTCAATTACCCTGCCTAGTCAAACCTTCATAAATTAAGGTTTAAGGCCCCTTAATTAAATCTCATATAGATATGTTTTAATTGACTCTCCATAATCTTAACCTTAATTAATCCTTTTGAGTGGTACATTATTCAACCCTCATAAACTTTGATTATATTTTAAATTAACCCATAAAACCTTTATCTACATTATTTCTATTATAATTATTATATAATAGAAATACACATAAAACACATGTAAGCCTTACCTTTCCACCAATCCACGGCCTTGCACATTTCCTAACACTCACCTTTATTGCACACAACCTTCACCATTGATTTCACTCCATCAGATCAATGGTTGTTGGGTCGTATCGCCACTTAAACCCATTCACCAACCAGAACTGAAATCACTTAACTCGCATTAATAAACTTCTTGAGTCCGCTCAAGCCCAAGCCTTATCAGCTTCAATCTCTACCATTGGTCTCACCCTTCAATACAATAGTTGATGGTTCACCTGATCACTGAAACTAATCAGTGATTCTCCACTCTTAATTAAATCCCATTTGATCCAATGATTAAAAAGGTTTTCTCTTTCCTGCAGCATGCTACGTGTTAGTCGATAAATAGAATCGGGTGACCTACCCAAATTAGCACTTACCACTTTTTCTCCATTCAATAAATAGCTTCGCTGATAAGGCTGCCTTCTTCCTTGACTATTGCACAAGTTAATTGGCACACGATGACTGTTAGATATAAGAGGCCATCAAAATCTACAGTTTGTAGGACTTCAACTAGCACATGGATTAAAATATGCTTAACCCTTGTAATCAACTATGATCTACGAGGTTGAATATGAGATCAATAGCTAGGAGTGACTCTGGGACATTAGCCATGATCAAGAAAATCCGTACTCTCCTAGCCCCATAATTATTGATCACTGTCAATCTAACATATTTGTCAATCTAATGATCTAGATCTATTCCTCTTCAATTCTTCTTCCACCACTAATATTCATAGATCTAAACGATCTGATGGCTCCTATGCACATTTACTTCCTTCCTTCATGCCTTTAATTTCTTTGCCCTTACGTGGCTTCTCAGAGTTCTATGTGGTTTCACGTTCCTCGAGGGTTTCTGGTCTTTGATTGTTCTGCAACACAAATCCCTCTTGACTTAATTCTATGTACTCTTAGACATTGTCACTCCTGAACTTCACATTGATCCTTCAATCAGATACAATGATCTGACATGATCCTTCATCCTCACTTCTTCTCTGTGTTCTACCCGAACTCCACCTGCATACATATGCTATGCAAAACCTCTAATTCACACACAATTTATCATTCAATTAATCAAACCACACACCTACAAAATTTTTGAATTGAATCTTTATTTATGTATGTATATTATTTATTATCAGTTAATAGTTATATTAATATATTTATAACAAATGATTCATAATAAGACTCTCTGTTCTTTGGTTGGTCTTTCTAACCAGTGGCATTTTCTTTCCTATACCTGCCATCGGTGTACCAATCAAACCTATCTAACTCTTGCCCCAACTCACTCCAACTAACAGCCTCACTATGCCTTTTAGGCTTACATTTATACAAAAGGATTCTACAACCAATTCCCGGCTTAGATCCATAACCTTCTCAACAAAATCCTAAAATCTCTTCCCTATCTCTAAGGATCCTCTCTAATCCACCAAATCATGAACTAACTCCTAATCTAAGTTTTACAATTAATTCTCAAATATCTCAACTATCTTGATTCTCTTATGTTCTCCTACATTCTAGAAAATTTACAAATATTCCTCACTATACTTAATTAAATCCCCATTCTAGCTTCTCTCCTTAAAATAACCCAAAACCTTCATAACATTAATTCAAAACATAGGAAACCAACTTCCTTGGAAACACAATACCCCTTATGTCTACTAAAATACAATGATATTGTTGAGTTGAATGCTCCTGCATCAAACTCTCAAGGTTGAAAATAATCATGATCTCCTAATCACGTGCTTCTGATTTGTGTCACCCTAGATCCCATACTTTTTTCTATAGTCTATCCTTGGTTTCTATTGTTGTTTGTTGTTGTTTTATAGGTCTCCACACTTTATGTTGCATTGCCCCACTAACTATGCTCTTCCAGTCTTCTACTGTCTTTTTCTTGTTGTTGCTTTGCTTTCTTACTATTGTCTTCTCCCTTTGAGAGACTTTTCTCATCAAATCCATCATCAATTCAATTTCTATGTCAAACTCATTTCTTTTTTGGAATCTTTCCTCTTCCTCTTGCATATCCTTGGTAGTCTTCATCAGGTTCTTTCTTCCCTACTGGTGCTTTCAACCATTCTCCAGTAGCTCCAACTCTTTCTCCCATTCACTGATCCTTTGATGAGAGTTTAGTTCTTCTTCTTTATTAACTGCTTCAACAGCTTCCCTAGTTATCTCCATTGTGCCTATCATCATGATGGAATGATGATCCTTTACTATGTTTTCAGGAAACATAGTCTCACTCTGTTGGTTAGCTTCACTATGTTTTCTGTTGGTTAGCTTCACTCTGTAGTTGTTGGTTCCTTACTCTCACTCTTACATCCTAACCTCTTGTTGCTTTTGAACTTCCATTTCATATTCAAATAACGTTTGTTTAATTTCTTCAATCACATCATCACACTCATTCATTCTATCCATTCTTCTTGCAAGAAAATTATTCGTTTGTGAATCAAAACACTCTTTGTCTCTATGTCTTTTAAAGACCCTCTGCTACTATTAAGTACTGTTGTAACCATTTCTTTTCTATTTCCATTTCCTCCCAGAAACTTCTCCAGCAATTCAATTTCCTCATTACATTTAGCAAGTGTCTTATCACAATGCTCTTCATTTCCAGCTTCATCCTTTATATGGTCACTATTGCCTAATGATTCAATGGGACTGCCCTCCATATAGAATTGTGTCTCATTCATCTTCACAAAAATAATTTCCTGTTCAACACTTCTAATCCTTGTATTCACACAACAATTGGGAGATTCAAAATTGTAAGGCTCAGCAAACTCAAATAATGTTTGCTATATCAGCTAGTTAAGCTGATCTTCATCTCCTTCTTCCATAAGGAATTGTCCATGTTTTGTAACAGTTGCAAATACCAATTCATCAATAATTTCTTTTTGCTGCAACAATTCAATATTTTCCTCCTTCAAGAGGCAATTTTCATCATACTCTTCTCTAGAATAGTTCTCCTCTCAAAGGTAATCTTCATCCTCTATCGGTACATCATTATGATGATACAAGTTCTCCTGTGAACTCTGGTAATTTTTATCAAGTTTTATAGCAGCTTCATAAGGTTGCCAATCCTTTGCAAAACCTGCACTCACAAAACAATTATTATAATTAAAAACATAACGCCTCAGTATCTCTTCTTCCTTTGGAAACATTTCAATACGTTGCTCTGAACTATCCCAATAGTTCACTGATCTCCATTATTCATCTTCGCTTAGAACTTCACCCTGTTCTAGTTCATAAATGGAAACTTCCATTTCCAGCTTAGCTTCTCTGAGTTTTTTCCATCACCCACTTTACTTGATTTTTCTGTAGCCTTATCCGTAACTTATGCCACTCTATTGCCTTTTCCTCAAGACCCAACCTTGTCTCTGGATTTCCTCTAGTATCCTCCTTAATGCATCGATTTGTTCTTTTAACTCTTCAATTTCCTTGTCAATCTCCTCTTGACTCATTTTGTTGCCATTTGCCTTGGCTTCCTCCTTCTTCACTTTTCTTCTACTGTGGCTTCCTCAAAACCTTTGCTTTGACTATTAGTAGTCATCTTCTTCTCCATCTTTATGAGTTCTTTACTCACTCAATATGAGCTAGACTAAAGCCTCTGCAGCATCATTTCCTCCTTTCTACCACTTACCTCACTAGGCTTTCCTCTATACTTGGCCTTTTGGAAAGTACTTGGTTCTCTATATATGGAACCTCTTTTGAACATTTCTCTCTGCTCCTTCTAGGCTTCAAATCATTTGCATCTTCTAAGAGTAGAATTGTCCTCTTGTATTTTAATGACAATGAAATACTTGGTTCTGACCACCTCTTCTTTCACCTAGAAAGTCTTATTAGCTTCCTACATTGCTTAGAAATTCTACCCACATCCTATGTGGAATTTCCTTTGTAAGCTACAACAAAACCTCTATAGTAACAAGTCTCCTTCTCTCTACATATGCCTCACTAAGCTTCTCTCCTTTGAGCTTAGTCTTTTAGCATTTCTCTGGCTCTTTCTTCTGGAACCAATTGAGCACTCATTGCTCTAGGTTGCTACAATCTTATCACCTTCTTATGTTACTACCTATGCATCAATATAAATACCACAAACTCTCCAATCTTAAAATCAAATTAAAACAAAACATGTCATCACACCTTCAAGACCTCTAAACAATCTTGTTCTACCATTTACCTACAATCTGAATGGATTATCCTCTGTTTCCTTGCATCTGCAAGTTCTCCTACACATTATCTCTGTGTGCCTACTATTTTCTAGATTAGAATTTGATCTCCTCTTGCTTAGATACACACCTTAAAAAATAACTTTGTTCTAAATTTCTCAAAGATATTTTACAAAGAATTCCCTTGTTATGTTCTGCTATAAATTATTTCAACCACAATTCTACTCTGATTCCAAATGATGCCAACCTAAGTCGACAAGACCCACATTATGCAAATAAAATTGCATGTCACTAGTCCGAGGAATTTAAATTACCCTGCCTAGTCAAACCCTCATAAATTAAGGTTTAAGGCCCCTTAATTAAATATCATGCGGAAATGTTTTAATTGACTTTCCATAGTCTTAACCTTAATTAATCCTTTTCAGAGGAACTTTAATCAACCCTCATAAACTTTGGTTAATTCTATATCCCACACATATTAACCAAACCCCACTCTTAACTTTGGATGTATTTGAGCTTAACCCATAAAACCTTTATCCGCTTTATTTCTATTATAATTCTTATATAATAGAAATACACATAAAACACACATAAGCCTTACCTTTCCACTAATCCACAACCTTGCACATTTTTCAACGCTCACCTTTATTGCATACAACCTCCACCATTGATTTCACTCCATCATATCAATGGTTGTTGCATCGTATAACTACTTATACCCAGTCATCCACTGGAACTCAAATCACTTAACTTGCATTGTTAAACTTCTCGGGTCTGCTTAGGACCAAGCATTATTGGCTTCAATATCCATCATTGATCTCACCCTTCAGTCTGATGATTGATGGTTCACCTATCACTGAAACTAATCGGTGATCCTCCACTGTTGATCAAAACCCATTTGTTCCAACAGTTAACAATGATATTAGATGAGTCACTGGAACGGGGATTACCCTCCCGATAAAGTTGTTTTCTCTCTCCTGCGGTGTGCTATGTGTTAGTCAATAAATGGAATTGGGTGACCAATTCAAATTACCACTTACCACTTTTTCTCCATCCGATAAACATCTTCACTGATAAGAACACCTTCTTCCTTGACTATTGCACGAGTTTATTGGCATGCGATGATTGTTAGACATAAGAGGCCATCAAATCTAGGATTTGTGGGTCTTCAAAGATTAAAATGAGCTTATCCCTTGCAATAAACTATGATCCAAGAGGTTGAATATGAGATAAATGGCTAGGAGGAAGTGCAGGACTTTACAAACGATCAAGGAAAAACATACTCTCTTACTCCCGAAGTTGTTGATCACCATCGATCTAACCATCTAGATCTATTCCTCCACCATTATTTTTCTGCCATTAATATCCATCAATCTAAATGATCTGATGGCTCCTACGCACATTTACTTCCTTCCTTCATGCCTTTACCTTCTTCGCCTTTATGTGGTTTCTCAAAATTCTCTGTGGTTTCGGGTTCCTCCAGGGTTTCTGATCTTTGATTGTGCTGCAACACAACACCCTTTTGATTTAACTCTGCGTACTCTTAGAAATTTTCACTCTTGAACTTCACATTGATCCCTCAATTGGATTAAAGGATCTAACATGATCCTTCATCCTCACTCCTTCTCTTTGTTCTGCCCAAACTCCACCTGCATACACTTCCATTACATATTCGTACATTTGGGCGACAACCCCATTGACTTACTTATGAAGGTCATACCATTATTAATGTATGATGTCTTCATGCATAAAATAAGTTGTATTGCATGTGTGCATACTCTTCACAACTCTAAACCTAGTTCAGTCTTGATTTGAACATATAATTTATGTGTCTCATTTATGTTAGCTACAATTATTCAGATATTGTTTTAGTCAAGGACGCTTGTAGGTCCAAACTATGCATGTCCAACGAAATATGAATATGTTACTGAATATAATAAATTGGTAAGGTTAAGTTCCCTTCAATAGCATTTTCACGAAAAAGAAAAATTACATTCCAAAATGGATTGTATCATTACATGTAGATGCATAATCAAATATTAAGTTGAAAGATTTTTTTTAGAAATACATAGTCTCATACAACGACCTGTCCTTCATGACCTTAACGATTTTTCATGGGAACCTTTACGAATAGATATCATTAAACAATACCTTTAGTATGTCATGGACTTCTTACTTAATGATTTATATAGTTTCCATTTATATACTTTTATTTTTCTCGAGATGGTTATATGCTTTACTCCTCTTATCTGGAGGCATTTAGTAGTTGAACCTTCTCACTCTTGAATGAGATATATATTCTTCTTGTAGATGTACTACCTAATATGAAATTAAATATATCACTACTACTTTAAGTATAACATCCTACTTTTGATGCAATAACCAAACTTTACAATTATTACAAAATTGTTTATTCCTCCCGTTCTAAATTTATGGTTTCGAGTAGTTGTGCCCTCACAAGAGAACTCAAACATAACTTAAGTTTTGGTGAATTTCCGCAATATAACATAGAAGTTCAATATTCACATCACTCAATAATTAGGAACCATAAATTTTGACCAATTGATTTTTACCCATTTTACTTATTAAAATTAAAGAATTCATTATTCAAAAAACAGCTAACATGTTGATTATTCTTTTCATTACTCTTTACTCAAACAAATTTCAACATTACAGAATCATTTATTTTAGGGTAGCCTTTCAAGGTTTCTCATCCCCACATTCCTACTAAATAAATTCAATATAGGTACAAGGGTTAATTTCAACCTTGTTCATTTATGTAAATTTTCACTTAGAAAATTTAATTAATGACTTCATAAATATAGTTTAATATTTTACCTGTATTGTATATATCAAGAATCAAATACAACATATATTTTGACCCTCTAAATATACTATAAATCTCCACTTTGTTTTTTTCTCAGGCTCGATTATGAATATCTAGCATCTTCAATCAGCTTTTAGCTGATGTTAATTTCTAAGAATTTGGACCTGTCCATACATGTAAGCATACAAATGCAGCTAGGGGTAACCACACAATGAGTCCTACATGCAAGCCATACCTAGGCATTTAATCACATCATGAGTATTCCCTTCAAACACAATACAACTTAGCAAGTCTAAAGATAAAGTATCATATTCTTATGTGTTGCAAAAAAAAAAATTACTTGCTGCATCTGAAAATATTACAATTCATAAGAAGAGTTGAATAGGAAATTTTCTGAAACTATTTCCCTTTAAAAATTGTTGACTTTGGGGTTCAAAACTTCATGCAGTTATGCACAAATGTTCTTAAGTCACCCCACTTAGCTGCTCCAAGATAGTTATGTTGTTAAAGCAAGTGAATATTAGAGATAATTGTAGTATTTCAGATCCTTAAGAAGACAATTGAAATTGGAAAAGCTTAATGGAAACTTATCCAACACACAATGGTTTATTTGCAGTTCATGTTTGGTCTCATCCAGGGTTTTATTGTAGTTGGAATATCTATGCTAATTCATCCTGTATGGCATAACACCAACTTGAGTTACAGTAGAGCACATGCATAGGCATATATTCTAACAATTTTCCTGGCATCATTGCTCTGATCATCCTTTACTAATATGTTAATGGAACTGCCTATGTCTAAATAATAGATAATTGGTGCTTACTATAGACATATCGGTTATAAATTAAATTAGGTATGCAAGTCATCTGCTTAATCATCTATGTAATTAACTAGTAGTATGTACACTTGTAGGAAAACAATAGAATGATATATCTTATTATGGTAATTCCCCTTTGCAACTCCAACTAACAATGACAGGACAGGTGGAGTGCAATTGGCACCAAAGATGTCAATGTTTGTGTCTGCATAGTGGTCCTTATTGAACTTTCTCTCCCATTGTGATGTGACTTCATATGGTGCCAAAAGTCCCTTTATGAATTTCATATGTTTATCCTCTGGACCTTAGCAGGCCTAAAGCACCTGCAACACCCTGTCACTCTGATCTTCTCCAAGAAATGATTCATAGCTTTTTCTTTTGAGAAAAAAATCATAAATTCAGTGGCCTTGTTAGAGTCAGTGTTTTTCACGTTAATATTTCTTCCTGCCAAGATAGCTTCCATGATTCGATCTGCTCCCTATCTCCCTTGGGCAATGATGCAACTCAATGAGCGAGACGCTCCATGACATGAGCCACTTGCTTGCCTACGAAGATGCATCTCTTTTGTATTCATTGCTATTGTTGGTAGCAGGGTCCCCATGTTATTCAATGGAAGAGTTCGAAGATGACACCTGACATCAAAAACATCAGAATGACTAGACATAGGACGACTTTAGGATAACTTTACCATGCCATGCATAAGAGATATAGGGATAATATTATGTTGTCAATGTGAGGATCGAGATAATCATTATCCACACTACCCACTTTTATCTGCAATCGAATGCCTCGTGACCCATGGATAAGGAAAGGAAAAAAAATAAAAAAACACATTAAAAGGGAAACAACAATTAATCAAATGCTTCTATAACCATGGAGAAGGCAAGGAAAAAAATGCATTGAAAGGAAAAAAAAACTAATCCAATCAAAAAGGTAATGTTTGAGTTTTAAAAACCAATCTCCCATGCACTTCATAAAGCTGCCAAAACCCAACATCATCGCACACAATCTTTTATCCCATGATTACTTACAAGAAACTTGTTGGAGATTATTTTATCCCAGAGACAAAATTCAGGATTTAACTGAGGAAAGTGTAGGATCGAATCCCAGGGACAATGAAAGAGCAAGAGGAGGGTGCAGTGTGCTAGGATTGGAGGCTTGCAGTGGGGCAGTTATTTTTGAAATCAAGAACTTACAAATACTGCCATCAATGATCTCGAGATCATTGTCAAAGCAATTTTCCTGTGTGTTTATAGTCTGTAGGTAGCAATGGTTAACAGCTCATGCAAATGTAAAAGATGAGCTTCATGAGCTCAGTCACAGTGATCAAGTTTTTTATGACACTTAGGTTTGCATTCAGAACCATGCCCACTATTTTAGTTGTCCAATCACCCATATTTCTATCTTTTGTAACACATGGATTTCATGTGAACACCTGTTGGTAGTGTCACTACGTGTAAGTTTTATTGTCATAACTAATACTAACAGTTGAAGTCTATATTGAACACAACAAGGAGAAGACTTAATGCTCTAAAACAAAATCTTGTTACAGAGTTTTCCCTCATTTCAAGGAAATGTGAGTTGAACTGTACTTATACAATTTGGGCATCGTTTAAACTTATCATCGCATGGAAATGCCCAGGAGCAATAATATTGGTTGATAATAATAGGATTTGAAACATTACTCATGCTCAGATTTTGGAAAATTATTCCTCTAACATATCCAAAATCTCCCTACCATGTTTGTATTCGTTCCCTTATTTTTTCCATTACCCTACACAAAAACGTCATTAACAGTTCCTTCCTTTGTATGATATAATTTATGTTTGTAGGAGAGATATTCTTTATTCAACAATGTTTTTTACTTCAAGTGGTCAAAAGCCACATGTGCTCAAAGACCAAAAATTTAGGAACTCCAGTAACTACAGATTAACATATATGTTGGCAATGGTCAATGAAAATTTTTACCAAGGTTTGGTGAAATGTGTGGCTTGGAGTTAAGGTTAGAAATCAAATCTAATACCAAACATTGACTTATTACTCTCTAAAATACATTAACTATTTAATACTTTCATTCGCTACTTGCATTTACCTTTTATGTAGTATTACTTATCTCCACTTATCTTTGTTCATATTTTATCTTATCTCAAATTACTTCCTCCTATCTTAACATTGAACAAAGTTCATTTACTCACAACCATTAAATAAAAGAAGGATTTACAACATAAATAGATAGTTAATTCGAAGGGAATAACAACCCTATTTCAAAATCATCTTTTATTTCATCCTCCAAAAAATCATTTTAAGATCTCATTTCAACCTTTATGGATTCTCCTTGGAACCTCTTATTTGTGTAGGACGTAGTCTACTACCCTCAACTTCTTCATATATTATAGAGGTGGATTGGCCCATAGGCCGAAATGTTTGAACTTAGAGCTCTAATACTGTTTTCCACACACCCCCTAGGTACCACACCACTAACTACCTACTATGCTTTACTTGATCTGTGATGTGAACCTTCAGGTTCCCTTAATAGACTTATTTACTACCGCGGGAATAAACCCTTCAACATTTCTATGCATATACATCACAACTCGAAAGAAAGAATCAATCATGGGTATTCAACATGATGAGTTTATGAATTCAAAATTTCAGTACCTTTATGACATCATACAAGAATTATGGAATCATTAACATAAATTCACTCTAGCTAGCATTGTCATATATCATTGTCATACTCCTATGGGCATAGTCAAAATAATATTGGCATATATGTTATGCAATATGAGCCTCAATAGATGCAACTCACTGCATAATGAGTAACACATATCACAGATAACGTGAACCTTATGCTCTACAATTTCAATCGTTAGAACATAATTAAAGATATATAATATCTCATGCATATTTATTCACCATCTTAGAAACTAAGATGACACATAAGTTTAAAGATGTGACAACATAAAAATTATTGCACAAAACCCACATATTATGTTTCTTCACTGAATTTAAATTGGATTACATTTATGCGACATAAATTTCACATGCATCCATATATAATCATCTCATAAAATTTATTAACACAAGAAAACCTACTCATGCATAGTGGTCACATGCAATTCATTCAAGCATATCATGGCAAGGAAAACACAACCAAATTCTATTAGATTCTAAATGAATTTACAACATAGAGGGTAAGAAACTAGCATACAGAACATAATATGCAAACCAAACTATCTGAAAGAATGTCACCTGGAAAATCGAGCACCATTGGCCAACCTACAACTAGATTTCTCTACTTCACCCTCGAGTTGAGAGTTCTTTCCATGGATACACTACCTCTAATTGATCTCTTTGATGCTAGCCTAAGCTGAAAATACCCACATTATGTAAATAAAATTGCATGTCACTGGTCCTAGGAATTTCAATTACCCTGCCTAGTCAAACCTTCATAAATTAAGGTTTAAGGCCCCTTAATTAAATCTCATGTAGATATGTTTTAATTGACTCTCCATAATCTTAACGTTAATTAATCCTTTTGAGTGGTACATTATTCAACCCTCATAAACTTTGATTATATTTGAAATTAACCCATAAAACCTTTATCTTCATTATTTCTATTATTATATAATATAAATACACATAAAACACATGTAAGGCTTACCTTTCCACCAATCCACGGCCTTTCACATTTCCTGACACTCACCTTTATTGCATACAACCTTCACCATTAATTTCACTCCATCAGATTAATGGTTGTAGGGTCATATCGCCACTTAAACCCATTCATCCACCAGAACTGAAATCACTTAACTCGCATTAATAAACTTCTTGAGTCCGCTCAAGCCCAAGCCTTATCAGCTTCAATCTCCACCATTGATCTCACCCTTCAATACAATAGTTGATGGTTCACCTGATCACCGAAACTAATCAGTGATTCTCCACTCTTAATTAAATCCCATTTGATCCAATGATTAAAAAGGTTTTCTCTTTCCTGTAGCATGCTACGTGTTAGTCGATAAACAGAATCGGGTGACCTACCCAAATTATCACATACCACTTTTTCTCCATTCAATAACTATCTTTACTGATAAGTCTGCCTTCT
Organism: Pinus taeda; assembly: GCA_000404065.3. Taxonomy (NCBI): domain Eukaryota; kingdom Viridiplantae; phylum Streptophyta; class Pinopsida; order Pinales; family Pinaceae; genus Pinus; species Pinus taeda. The sequence goes on along the minus strand of APFE031336735.1, from coordinate 57,576 downwards.
TCCTTGACTATTGCACAAGTTAATTGGCACACGATGACTGCTAGATATAAGAGGCCATCAAAATCTACAGTTTGTAGGACTTCAACTAGCACATGGATTAAAATAGGCTTAACCCCTGTAATCAACTGTGGTCTAAGAGGTTGAATATGAGATGAATAGCTAGGAGTGAGTCCGGGACTTTAGCCATGATCAAGAAAATCCGTACTCTCCTAGCCCCATAATTGTTGATCACTTTCAATCTAACATATTTGTCAATCTAATGGTCTAGATCTATTCCTCTTCAATTCTTCTTTCACCACTAATATTCATCGATCTAAGTGATCTGATGGCTCCTATGCACATTTACTTCCTTCCTTCATCCCTTTACTTTCTTTTCCTTTACGTGGCTTCTCAGAGTTCTATGTGGTTTCAGGTTCCTCCAGTGTTTCTGGTCTTTGATTGTTCTGCAACACAAATCCCTCTTGACTTAATTCTATGTACTCTTAGACATTGTCACTCCTGAACTTCACATTGATCCTTCAATCGGATACAACGATCTGACATGATCCTTCATCCTCACTTCTTCTTTGTGTTCTACCTGAACTCCACCTGCATACATATGCTATGTAGAACCTCTAATTCACACACAATTTATCATTCAATTAATCAAACCACACACCTAAAAAATTTATGAATTGAATCTTTATATCTATA